>JAUMHG010000031.1:3503395-3517337 GCA_032359395.1 Enteromius anoplus
ATATACTGCATATTTATGTATTTATTTATATATATATATATATATATATATATATATATACAATAAACACTATAAAACGCTATACATTTTATTTTTCAGGATTCTTTGATGCATAGAGTTTTTGAAAAACAACTGTGTTCATTTTTAATATAAATCTCTCGTAAATTCAAGTGTCTCGACTCTCACTTTTGCCTCTGCATCCGTTATACCCCAGTGTAGTGAAAATTTTGTTTACATTTACAATAAATAAAACCTCAAAACTATAGCACACCATTAATATATGATAATGAAACAATCAACTGCGGCATGCAACTAAATGGCTCTATTTTTAATGACACTACGTTTAACGCTTTTTCTCCATCTCTCTCTCAGGCAGCAGAAGTGTTTGTTAAAGGCACTCGAGAGGATCGATGCTGACGATCAGTCTGATGGTGCTGACAGCAACAGCTTCACTGTAACTGTGAGTAGACACTGTGCAGTAGACAGCTGACCTACGAATAAGGAGAAAGATTTTGAGGTGTTCAGGACCATCTCTAACCAGCTTGACGTGTCTTGGGTTACTTAGTTTACCACCTCTTGTACGTCTTTATGTGATTTAAGTCTTATTTGATTCATGACAGCAGAGGGAAGCATCTCTGCAGGTGACCCCCACTCTTTACGTTACCATGGAGATCCTGTCAAACTGGGGTCACCCTGGGCAGGTGGGGCTCACTGAAGTTCAGTTCTTCTGTCCACAAAATCGCAAACTCTACGTGTCTCCACATGACCTGGACATTCGCAACGCAGAGCATCCTGGGAATCTAGCTGCCCTCGTCAACGGAAAAGCTAAAGTAAGTGGGTCGAACCACAATAATGTAGAGCAAAGATACTAATTAATGCAAATACTTAGCATGTGCTCCATATCTGTGTGCTTTTAGACCACAAAAGAGCGCCACATGTGGGCTTGTCCGTTCCACGCGCCCATCCAGCTGTATTTTATCATCAGGAATGTGGAGCGAAGTCCGAACTTCAACATCTCCCGGATCAAAATTTGGAATTATAACCACAGCCTTAATGTAAGTACAGCTGATGGATAAAACTGCGTTTGTGGAAAGAAAGAGCAGCCCATTCATCAATCCAAACGATCAATTCAGTGTTCATCAGCAAGAGCGAGAGCAGATTTAGCACTTTAGTAAGCTTTCTGTTTGACAAATAATTACATGGATTTTTTCCTGCCCAACACCTGATCTGGTGTTTGTTTGTCTTCCTTACCAATATAACACTACTAACTTGTGATGTGAATCATTTATTAATCTGCTGTCAATAAAAGAGACGCTTGAAAGTCTCCCTGCAGGTTTGCGCCAAAATAAAAGCTTGATGGTATAATGTTTGAAAGCAAGAAAAATCGGCCAGAAATATTAACATTGTTATTGTACTGCTCTTAAATTAATAGGATTAATTTTTTTGGTGTTTTTGCCTTTATTAGATAGTATAGATCAGAACTGACAGGAAGTGAAGCAGTAGAGAGATGGGGGGGGGTGGGATCGGGAAAGGTCTGCGAGCCGGGACTCAAACTCACGACACCTGCAAGCTCAACTTCGCTGAATGTCGGCACACTGCCCACAAATTTTATTGCAGCCGACATAAAATTTAATATTATTGTTGTTATTGCTCCCTTTATAATAATTAATAATATATTGATAATTATGCATGACTGGGTTTTTTACAGTACAGTTGCATTATTATATTATCCGTTTCTAATAGTAATATAATTATTTTTATTATTTTGTCTGTGTGTAGTCATATTAAATAGGGGGGAAAACAAGTTTTCCTGCTCTGTAAAGGGAACCAGTTAAAATAACATTGTAAAGCACTTTTTATGATGCAAAATGAAGAACTTTAAGAGAGATGGGAGGAAACGAGACTTGTATGCAGTTGCTGGTCTTTAAAGGGGTCATACAAACCCAGTTTTCCAGTAGCTAATATGATTCTTTACGGTCTAATTGGAAAGTTTGTAATATAGTTTGTTTTAAAATTTCTCAAAGATAGTTGTAGCATCCAGTCAATATACGAGAAGGCCAGAACTGGTGGTTAAATGACTTTTATTGCCATCCGTGGTCATCAACCAACGTAAGAGCTGAGCACAAACAAATAAACAAAATTACCGTCAACTTCTAGCCGTTACACAGCTCATTACATTAGTTTCAATAAGTCAGCATTACCAAGCTACTAACTACAATAAACATTAAGTTGCTCAAAATATATATATCATTAACTTTACAAACCTTGTTCCCCAATTGACCGAAGCTAAAGTTTAACTGTTATTTTCGACCGTGAACCCTTTTTGACTTTCTTTTGTCTCTTTTCTTCTTCTTTTTTTTACGGGCTAATTTCCATTACCATACTTCCGGTCTCAGAGAAGCTGTCAAAATAAAAGCTCAGTATTGTGATAATACCTTTTCCCATAGCTATAATCAAAATAATACAAAACTACTCTGTTGGTCTTTACAATAGTTTTAAAAACGCTCATTTTACCCTGTCAAAAACAGCTCTTTAGACAGCTCCCTCTGTTCTGTGTACTTCCCCTTTAAATCCTCACGAGCTCCGCTGACTCCGCCCCTTTTTTCCTAGTCGCTCTCACAGGATCTTTTTTTTTAGCCGTACTTGCTAATTAACACATTATTATGAAAGGCGATTTGTAAAGATTCATTAAAAGACATTATATTCAATGCCTCTGTAGGTGAGGCTGGATCATGAATGATTCGCGCAAACATAAACACATTCTGGTTGATCAAGTGTGCGTTTCCCTTCAGAACCAAGCGTAACGTTAATCTTCCGCGTCTTCAGTCTCTCAGATGTTGGGGGTAAATCACTGCTGCTATGTTCATTAATATATTCAACAACAAAACACCTCAGTCTCTTAGGAGTCTTGCTTGTCTCTGCGTCTCGATCTGATGACGGCTCACTCAGGGCGGGTCTGAGGTAAGACACCAGTTCAGTCTGTGTGACACGCTGCTGTCAATCATCTATAGTGGGAGAGGCCTCACGGCACACCGACATGCATTTAAGAATGGCTTGATTTCAGAAGGGGCAAATTATTTTTATTAAATCAGAAGAAAACTACCTGTGGATCTTTATCACTGTAGAGTGGTTGTGTACACACTCTCCCAACACACATTTCAGTCCAAACAGCTTGAAAAAGTGCATGTACCACCGAATGACCCCTTTAATGTTCGTCTGTGGGCTGAAGTGTGAGAAGGTGCAGTTGTGCTTCACAAACTGCAAATGTAATGTAAATGTAATGAAGAGTTATTGTGCTCCCTTGCACTGATATCAGATATTAATTCATGCAAAAAAGTGTGTGTGTGTGTGTGTGTGTGTATGTGGAACAGTTGGAGATTAGCTCCAAGGATTAGCTGAGTTTAGCTCCCCCACAGCAGCGCTCTGTCAGTCTGATCACTGCACTGGTCTCCAGCATCAACGACTCTTTACACACTAACTGACGTACAGATACAGACCGATTCAACGGTAGGGAGTGACTCGTGTCTCTGTGTGAGTGTTGATAGCGCTGTATGCTTTTTTCTTTTTCTTCCTTTCATTTCTTGTCTTCAGTTTGTAGTGTTCGCTGAGTCAAGCATCACTAAAACTGACTTGCACTTGGAGTTAAGGGTTTGTTCAAATAACAATATATAAGACTTGGATGGTTAGATTGTCCTGCTTGTGTTCTCAGATTTAAGACTTGTGTTTATATTTTTACAATAAAATTAGATTTTCATAAGTATAATCTTCCTTCAAAAAATTGTGTGTGTGTATGTGTGTTTATTCTGTGTATTTTGATGATTATTCATGTCATATCATATATTATATCACTCCTTCCAAAAGTAGCTTGGCCAATTTTTGCCTCTGTACATATGTATGTATGTGTGTGTGTGTGTGTGTTTTTTTAGATTAATTTTTTATGTTTTTCCTCTCATTCATTCTATTAGTAATAGTTAATAGCGTATATGTTTTATGGAAATTCATGTCCGAGATGTGTTTGCACATTACTGGTCACACTCACATTTGATGATCTGTTTGAATGTGTGTGTGTGTTTCTGACAGGATCTGGACGTCGGTGCGCGACACGTTCGCTTGTATGTGAACAGCACACTGGTGTTCGAGGGTCAGCTGGAGAAGGGCTGTGGTAACCAGGTCTTTGACTACAGCAACTCCATCGAGCTCCGGGAACCACATCTCCCAGACTGCACCTCTCCCAGCCCTGTCTCTTCAGGACACAGTCTGCAAGACTTCAGCCCACATGACCCAGAGCCTCAGGAGTCGAACGCTGGTGTCTCGCGAGTACAAACAAGCCAAGACAAATCTGACCCAGTTAACCCTGGCAGCTGTGCGGCAGAAATGCAGAGAGAATCTCTGGAGAGACACGGCTCTCCTCCTCTGGACCTCACGCTACCTGCTGGACGAACGGAGGCGATGAAGACGGTGACCACGCAGCCCTCCTCCAGCAGGATCCCTCATTGGCTCCAGCCTGTGAATCGAACCCCAGCAGACGAGGCCGAAGTGTCTCACGAGCGAGAGGATCCTCAGTGGCTCCAGTCACAGAATACAGCCGAGCCCAAATCTAAACACTCGGTGCTGCCGGACATCTCGTGCAACCCTGTGCGGGCCTGTAAAGAGGCCTCCAGCAACAGAGGCCTGCAGAGAGCAGCGTCCGGCGAATTCACTTCAGACTCGCTGGATTTAGACCCCGATCTGGGACTGAATTACAACTTGCGGACAGAACAAGAACCATACTCGGAGCAGCACTTGAGCGATCGCTTGGACCAGGGTTTGGATCTGTGGGATGAGCGCTTTGAGAGGACCGAGCGGCCCATTAGTGGCAGGAGAGGATCAGCGCGGTCTGTAAACAGAACACTAGCAGACCACAGCAGAGACTTCCCCGCAACAGGTGCGTTTCTGAACATACACCACAGCAATTCTAGCCATCTGGAGTAATGTGTATGATGAGGATTAGTTTTTTGCAAATATAAATTAATCGTTATATTGTAATTTAATTTCATTACTTTTTTTATTTCATTTTACAACAACTTAAAAATTGTGGTTATTTAATAGTTCTTTTTCATTTACTCACATTTGAAAAGATCTGTGTATATAACCTGAATGCAGCTTATCATACTACCCCCATTTATGCACATTTTAATTGCCACAGAGGAAAGCAGTCCAGCGTCTGTGCATTACAAAAGGCCGAAACCTCACTGGTGTGAACCGGACGACCCATTAATGGAATCCTGGGACTCGTTGACGAAGTTTAACCAGTGTCAGCGAGGGCGGATCTCCAACATGGGGCTGGAGGGAGATATTTTCGACGAGTTTGTTCAGCGTCAGTCCGGTCCTACACCCGTCTCCACCCGACGCCCCTCCGCATCAGCCCTCCCTGATTCTGACGACCCCGAGGACGACCCTCGTGACCCAGACGAGGACTTCGAGATCCCGGTGCTCCCGCAGGGTCGCCACCTCGTCATCAACATCCTGTCCACGTGGGGCGACCGACACTACGTCGGCCTCAATGGTATAGAGATGTTCTCCTCCAGCGGTGAGCCGGTCACTCCGGTCCACATCACAGCCGACCCGCCCGATATCAATGTCCTGCCGGCCTACGGGAAAGACCCTCGCGTCATCACCAACCTGATAGATGGAGTTCACCGGACGCAGGACGACATGCACCTCTGGCTGGCCCCCTTCACTCCGGGTCGCAAGCACATCATCAGCATGGACCTGGGTGGGAGATGTTGCCTGGCAATGATCCGTGTTTGGAATTACAACAAGTCCAGGATCCACTCGTTCAGAGGAGCGAGAGAAGTGGAAATGATTCTCGACGGTTATTGTATCTTCCGAGGGGAGATCGCCAAAGCTTCTGGAACGCTCTCGGGAGGTACGGACCAAAACATCACATTTCATACTCATTTTGGGGTGCTGATTGTAAAAATAGTGTTTGTTTTGCTGAAGAACGTCATGCTTTCTGACTAAATATTGGATGTTTGCTTCAGGCAATCTTGCAATTTTTAAGATGAAGAAGACTCTTATTAGTCCATTCCCTGCCAATATTTACACGTTAATAAATCCTAAAGATATTTTGAGTTTTGCCTCTATTATGATAGAAATGTGTAGAGAAATATCACTGCTTTTATTTAGTGTATTGAACCATGCATGTGTGTCATATATATATATGTTTATATATACATGTAAAACTTTTTGTTTTGGATGCAATTAAAAACTATTTTAAATATACAAAGCTGTGTAATTGATAATTAAATAATTTAATGTTAACTCGAATTTTATCATGGTTTTATTTTGTTCAGCGCTGGATCAGTTTGGCGATACTATCCTGTTCACCACGGATGATGACATCCTGGAGGCCATGGCGCAGTATGATGACACATTTGGGAGTGAGATGGAGATGGGCGGTCCGGGTGCGGAGGAGGAGGAGCTTCAGCGGCCGCGGACGGCTGACGGTGAAGGACAGGAGAGGCCCTTCACACAGGCCGGGTTCAGGAAGGAGGATACGCACACCCGAGTATGTGATGCTGCTTTTAAAGATATTTTGGGCTTTGTGTAAAAGTGAGATATCTTTATTAAAAGAACAGTGACTGTAAAGATGTTTGTAACATTCCGAAAGATTCTATTTCAAGTAAAAATTAAATATTAAAAATAAAATTCTGCTCTTGTTTCTATGCATTTTTGAAGTCATGTGTATCATGGGATCTGTTTTGCTTCAGATGGATCTGGACCACGTTGCTGCAGCTGAACCGTGTGCTGATACTGGAGAGGAGACTACAGGACTTTATACTGGCAGCAGTGAGTATTCATAAAACACAGCACTAAGTGTGTGTGTATATATATGTGTGGTATACACACACACACACACACACAATATAATATAATATATGTATTGTTGCTGGGCAAGGGTTAATCATGATTAATCACATTCAGAAAAGTAAGTTTTTTTTGTACATATGAATACATATATTTGTGTATACTGTGTATATTTATTATGTATATATAAACATGCATGTATATGTTTAAGAAAAATGTTACTCTTATATATTGAATATATTTATATATGAATTATATGAATATAAAAATGTAAATATGTTTTAAATATACTGTATGTGTGTGTTTATATATACATAATAAATATACACAGTACACACACATAATTATGTGAACGAAAACTTATTTTAAATGCAATTAATCGTTACCCAGCACTAAGGTATATTTTTTAAAAATATATATTGAAATAAAAATGAAATTTAAATCTTAATGTCAATGGCATTTTAATTCTAAAAAGCACAAGATGCAGTTTCATGTCTCTTGGTAATATTCATGCATTTATTGTAAAGCTGCTTAGGAATGATGTGTAATAACGCAAAAAACATAAATCAAACTGAATATTCTCTCTAGTCCTGAAGCTGAATTTGATGTCGTCGTGGGGTGACCCTCATTATGTGGGTTTGACGGGGTTAGAGGTCGTCGGTAAAGGCGGTGAGAGCATTCCTGTTAATGTCTCTATGGTAACAGCATCACCTCGTGACCTCAACGACCTCCCTGAGTACAACAACGACCTTCGAACTCTGGACAAGTCAGTGAAAGATACATTTTGTATATGAGCTGGTTTTGGGGTTATCTAAATCCTGTTTTCTTCTTCTGTCAGGTTGTTTGATGGGATTAACATCACCACAGATGATAAACACATGTGGCTGATCCCCTTCACGTCCAGTGCTGATCACACACTCGCTATACGGTTCGGCCAGATGCAGACCATCGCCGGATTTAGAATATGGAACTACAACAAATCACCTGAAGACTCCTACAGAGGGGTGAGGGTGAAATCCATGCACTGTTTTTCTGGAATGGATTTATTAATTCAGCAGGTGTGTTTTTTTTTTTCAGCATACACACCTCATGTGTCATGTGTTTCCTCCAGCTGAAGGTGGTGCATGTGTTCCTGGATGGCGTGTGTATTTCTCCACCTGAGGGGTTTCTCATTCGCAAGGGTCTAGGGAATTGCCATTTTGACTTCGCACAGGAAATTCTGTTCATAGACTACCTACAGTCCAAGTCGAGCACTGCCGCCCATAACAGATCACTCACAACAACCAGCAAGACTACAGAGGACATGCACGCTCACTGGTACAGCATGCTTTTGATATTATTACAGTCCTCTTACCACGTATTTCCTCTTATTTGGAGGGATGAAGTTGTTTGTGTGTATTTTCAGGGGTGGGAACCGCAGAGATGAGTTGGCCAGTATGGACTATGAGGCTCCATTGATGCCATGCGGATGTATCCTCGCTTTTGCCTAAATTTTTAGTCTTTATTGTAGAAAATAATCTACTTTAATAGATAATTTCCTGTGAGATCTGACAAATAATACATATTTATGTGTGTGCACGAGTGTGTATTTCATCCATTAATTTATTATTTTATTAATTTATTTAAATGATTAAATTCATTTCATAATAATCAATTTTGAATAAAATAATAAATTTGTTTTTTTTCTCCGACTACAGATAAAAAAAAATAGGAATTCTATAAAATAAATTATTGTTATACAAATAACCCCAAAAATATATATATATAAATGTCTGTGTATGTGTGCTTTTAAAATTATTTAAATGTTATATTTTATACTGACTGTAGATAGATGGATATATTAAATTTTTTAAAATTATTTAAAATTAATTATTTTATTATTTATATATATATATATATATATATATATATACACACACACACACACAAATATATATATATAAATATATATTTATATAAATATATCAAATATATTCATCATGTCATATCATTTTAATAATTCAGAGAACAAAATATACAAATATGACAAATAATACAACAATTATATGTGTAGCGATTAATTTTTAGTATGGCAGGAAGTAAAATTCGGCAAAGTCCCGTTTTTCCAGTGATCCATGTATTTGGATTATTTCTGTCTGTGTTTGAGATCGGAGTTTTTTCTTGACTGATTTTTGTGTCAGTTATCTTTCAGCTGCAGTTGTTGACGTCGTGGGGCGACCCGTACTACATCGGCCTTAATGGACTGGAGTTCTATGACCAGAATGACCAGAAGATCCCACTCAGTGACAACAGTATCCTTACAAACACACACGCACACATCACTCAACAGGACTGACAGACTTTACAGCTCAAATGATTCTCTTTAATTTGCCGCCCAGACATCGCTGCATTCCCTAACAGCGTAAATGTGTTGGAGAACGTGTGTGGTGACGTCCGCACGCCTGATAAACTGATAGACGGGCTCAATGACACGCATGACGGACGACACATGTGGCTCGCTCCAGTGCTGCCCGGGCTGGTGAGGACAAACTGTGTGTGTGTGTGATTGTGTCAGCTAAGTCCCACCCCCATGATTACTGTTGTACTGTACGACAGACAAGCTTCACAGAAGAATCATCGGGCCGTTTCCATAAACACTGTGATTTTCAATAAAACAAGCTCTGTAAGCGGTCAGAATTTGATCTTATTGTTGCATCTTTTTACAGGTGAACCGTGTCTATGTCATCTTTGACCAGCCGATAACAGTCTCCATGATTAAATTATGGAACTATTCCAAAACACCTCAGCGAGGAGTCAAGGAATTTGGGGTAAAACACAAACATGCACACAAATTACTGAAAATACTTGTAATACGCACTACCAGGTGTCCGTATGATTTTTATTAAGGTTTTTAAAGACTCTCGTGTTCACAAAACCTGTATTTATTAGATCGGAAAAAAAGTAAAAATAGATGAACTTTGATAATAATCGATAGATTACTGAGTTCTGTTTGAATATATTGTGAAGGTAATCAAACAGAATGCAGCTGTATGTAAGAAGTGTGTTTGTGTGTTTAGCTCCTAGTCGATGACCTGTTAGTGTATAACGGGATTTTAGAGGGTGTGAAGAACGTTTCGCGGGGAATTCTGCCAACCCTGGATCCTGTGGTTCCTTGCCACACCATACTGTTCACAGACAACTCTCAAATCACACACCGAGTCAAGAGCACCGTTATCAGGTACACACACTGTATTCTATATTTCTGTGGTGCTTTTTAAGGTAATGTGAGCAACTTTTTTCAGAAATGTGGGTTTCTCTATTGCATCAGACTGGAAAAAAACTCTATTTTTAAGAGTACATGAATTTAAAGTCCCACATAAATGCTTTAAACACACACACACACGGCTCAATATAAGCACTCAATGTCAAACCCAGACAAAACACACACGCACAACTGCTGTTGACTGACTCATTGTTTGGCCTCTCTCTCTTACACCCTCGGCGTGATGCTCAGAAGACCAGATGATGAGTTAGCATGTTTAATGAGCTGTATGAGAAGCTATGATCTTCTTTCGGTTCACATTCAGCCTGCATTTTTGCTCCATGATGCACTTTTGTTCGTGTAATAAAGTGTCGTTCTCACTGAGGAAATGTCTATCGTTAAAGCAACCGTGTGGAGGACCAGGATGTGAAATTAACCAACGAGAATCAAATCATTCACCAGCACAAGAAGAAACAGACAGCTGACCCAGGTGCTCACAAGCATCACACACACACACGTTTCATTCGCTCAATGAGGACATGCACGCATGCACTTCTGTTGTTTTATACGAAGCTAATTCAAGCCCATCACAGAACACTTGTTTGTTCACGAATTAAAAACAATGTTTTTTTTTTAAAAAGCATGTTTTATTTTCAGCTCTGCGGCCCAAAACCTGCATGACAGATGTAAGGAAACACGGAAAGCAGCGGTACTGAGAGACGACGGCAGGGTTCAGGGATTTTAAAAGCAGGTTTTTTTCTTTTTCCCTTTTGGGAATATTTGTAAAACTGAGTAACCTCAACACACACACACTCAAACTGTATGATAAAGCTGTATATTTGTTTTTGCTATGATGTTGTTGTATTATATATTTAATGTTTTTTTAAAGTAAGTGTCCTTTGACCATGTCATGTGATTCTGGATGGAAGTTAAAGCATAATAACATGCACACCACTACAGTTCTTTTATATTCATGTCGGATTCACTTGTGATTAATCAGAATTTGGAGAGTGTATATCCCACACCATCTAATATATTAACATTAAGTGTTTACAATATTTCAGATTTACACAGTCTTTCGCAGTTCTTTCATAACACTTTTAACAAATATTATGCAAATGCTGCCAGGTTACCTCAAATTAAAGCTATTGTAATAATTAATAAATATCACCTTTATTAACAATCTCTTTATTGTTTGTAACTGTTTCTGTTTGAGGCTTTACCTAGACAGAAAACTTTGGCAACACTTTATTTTTAAGGTATCATAATACAGAGTAATCACGTAATTAGGCACTTAGACATTATACATGCATGAAATAAAATGTACTTATCATGTAAGGAAGTAATAAAACAGCCTGTAATTACATGTAACACATGTTACAGACCGAGACTGTTAAGTACAATCTTGATACACTTCATTTTAAGTAGCTTATGTCTCTGTACTTGAATTCATAAATGCATTGTTTGAAGTCTGCCACACAAATGTGACAATCTTTTGGTTACATAAGTAGCTTTGTAATGGTGCGTTCACACCGGACAGGAATGAAGCGTCAAGCGCGAGTGATTTACATGTTAAGTCAATGCAAAGACGCGATTAGACATCCTGCGGCGCGAATTAAGCTACATCTTCGTACTTTCATAAAAACAGGAATAAAAAGGAAATACATAATAGATTCATTAAAGCAGATTTTGCCTATGAGATATACCCAAAATGAATTTTACCTCCTGTTTAACCACTACAGAGACATCAGGAGGCAGCGGCAAGTGTCAGAATTACTAGCCGCGGTGAGGCTGCCCCCGGCGGATACATGAGCTCTGAGCACCTGGTGTTCACGTGGAGCTCACGGCTCCGAAATCGGCGAAGCAAACTTTTAAATAGGCGCTCTTTTTTTTAATAAACCGCAGATTTCTGTTTTAAACAACTACATTCTCGCCTGAAATACTCTTAAAACTGCATTTCGTGGCACAATAACAGCAATATTTAGAATATTCCCCTCCACCAATGCAGAGACTGGAGACGCCTGGCAGAATTTGCGTCTGTTGTACACGCGAATGAAGCGAGTAACCTCAAAATGTTTTATTCGCGCAATTCGCGTCCGGTGTGAACGCACCATAACACCCTCGGCCTGTCACATATACGTAACAGTAGCTGTATTTTAAATCTGCATAATTACAAACTGCAATTTTTTAAGATAGTTACATGTTAAGTACATTTCATTTTATGTAAGTACAATGGCTGCTCCTAATTACTCTGTATTATGGACACCTTAAAATAAAGCGTTACTGAAACGTCTTATAGATGTTCATTGTTATAACAGGGTTTCATGCTGCTCGCGTTGCAGAAATCATTTACTGCAGCATAAACTGAGATTGAGGTTTGTAATATCGTCATAGCAACTGATTTGATTGCTGTCTAATCCTAATCCTTGAGCAAACTGGACCTTTACTAGCGATTTAGATGAATTCTAATAGTTCTAGCGGTTGTTGTGATTTGTTGATTACAATAGGAGTGATCTTTTTGTGTCTTTCGTTCTTAAAATAAGCATGAGTTGAGTGTGGACATGGTTTTTCAGCTAAAATATGCTTGGATTTATGACTTGCAATGTTAAGCCTAAAATTGCACGTCTACTGAAAATGTGCTGCCTCTCAGCCCTTAGAAGATGAGTCTGTTTCTTTATGAGAAGATAATTCACACGTAATCTACCTGAAATAATATTTGTCAGGAGTCAGGGGAGAAATGTTTTGACTGGAGGAAGTGGGATTATAGACTTAGCATTAATATGGGTTACGTATTTCGTTTTAAAGTTAAAACATCTTACTGGATTTGTTTCTTACAAACGTGAAAATGAAAAAATGTTTTCATTTTTGGATACACTAGCTCTTTTAAAGGGAGAAAAACCCCTGGCCGACATGTGAAATGTTCTGCACATGGTTATCTAGTTTACTTGGGCCTAAACGCCTTAAACTCAGAAAACTTTAGAAGAAAATCTTGTTCTCAACCTGGTATCTTGTAAAGACAATGTTGTATGTAGGTGAACTGATGAAAACTGCCTTTTGGTTTCGTGTATTATGCATCGGTCGCAAAGCCTAAATTACTGTTTTTGTTGTCGACCGAGACTCCATAAAGCATGCCACAACAGAATCACGTTTCAAAGCCTGAGAGATTTTAATGCAGAATCTGCAATACTTTCATTGAAATAAGGAATGACATTAACAATCTGTCTCATCCTCCAGCCTGACAGGAGCATTTTTGGACAAATATTGATAAGGCCCTGCTCGGCTGGGACGAGACGATACCACAGACAGATGCAGTTCGGTTGCCCTGACGCAGTGCTTTGGAGATTGTGCCCTCTTTAGATCTTTCCAGGGAACGTTCCATCTTCCCTCTGGGTGTCCCATTTCTCAATCTGAGCAAAACACGAAAATGTTGAGGGTGAATGACCTTTATGCAAAAATCATGATGCTTACAGCGATAGGGTATGAAGGAATATTTACCCAGGAAAGAGGACAGAGAGATTTGTAGACCCTCTTGTACCAGTCACATGGAGCCGTGTCGACTCCTTTGGCATCCAGAGATTTTTGGCAACGATGATAATCTGCATATAAAATAAATGGATTCTCATACATAACTATGTGTTGGTACCATAGTATTGTGAATAGTAAGGTGAATTGCCAAAAAATAAAAATAAAAATAAAAAAGCAATGAAAAAATTATTTAGCAGGAAACACAAACTTTTATTTTGGATGTGATGAATCCATTTAATCGAGTTCTTACTTAACCCTCTGGGGTACTTCGGTCAGTACTGACCGGACATTTTTTTTATAAAAATTATTAAAAATCGTAGCTTCATC
>JAUMHG010000031.1:3527347-3539830 GCA_032359395.1 Enteromius anoplus
AGTCTTTGTTAAATTTCTACACAAACATACTTCATTCTGTTCATTAAGGTACTTATTTGGTGTATTTAATGGGAAAAGTATAAAAAGCACTGCTGTAATCAGCACTATCCTTGTGCAGTGTGACCAGTTAGATGGTAAAAAAGTCTTTAAAAAAGAAATCTAAAAAATGAAACAAACGTGCATTGTTTTGTATTGGTGGTGTATTGGTGAGATTAACCGTTTTAAGAATAAAACCCAAGAGAAACTGATTTTTCTGCAGTGGTGTCTTATTTTTTTCCAGAGCTGTAGGTGGGCCTATATGTGGTTGTGGGCCAGCTGGACCATAAAATGCCAGAGCCAATTTTTACTCCCAGTCCAGCCCTGGTCCGAGGGGTGAGACAAGACGATAATCCAAACAAGAGCAGGGGTCGGCAACGATAAATCCAAAAATAGAATAACTAGGAACACGAACACGAATTAAGTGATCGACAGTATAATGAACTGTAAAAACATACAGACATCCGGGGCATTTATAGACATGGGAACTAGGTCAGTGGGTGGAGACTTGAGTAAACAACCATGACAACAGATGAGGGGGAGGAGACATGAATGGGAAACCGTGGCAACGTATAGGATGGGTGCATGAGTTCATTGATGAAAGTCCAAGATTGAAAACAAACTCACAACACAGAGATAGTCTGATGCTGGAGTGCCAACCAGTGAGCTGGGATGGTGACTCCAGCTTGATCGTCACAATCCCAGCAGTCACGTATTTATGCATTTATTTTACTCTTACACGATATTCCAATCATTGTATTCTGCTTAAAAACTATGATTGCACTTTAAAATATAATTGATTAGAAAACATTAAAGACTTAAATGTGTTCAAATGTATTTAGATTAGGCTATAATGGACTCTTCATTCAGAGCCTCTCATTTAAATAAATGAAAATAAACTGAAAGAAAACGAGTCTGTAACATTATTGAGATCATTTGAATTTGAGGATGCCTTCTGTTTGTGAAGCACGTGCCTCTCTCTTGCTCGGTAAAAGCCGTGATTACCAGAGATGAGATTAAAATATCAGCCAAAAATAATTGTGGAAGGGCACAGATCAGTGGCAGAGAGCGTGTTATTGTTAATGTTCTGTTTATTTTGCTTCAGTAAACCGTATAATTTAATAGTAAATGTGCAAAGCATTCAGCTGAACTTAAACACATTTATTTTAGAGACTTAATAAGCACAGGTCTCTTCTGAGCAGTGAGCTATGATTAATTTCACAGAAAAAGCGGATAAAATTACAATTTATATATCAGATGATATATATCAGATCAGATGTAAGTGGCTTTGAAAAAAAATGTGTACGACAACAGGTAAATATGTCAACATACACTTTAAGATTTCATCACATTGAATTTGAACAATTGAACTAGATGGTCGTCAAACTCAGTTATTGGAGGTCTGCAGCTGCAGGATTCTCCAGAGTCTGCAGGACTAAAACTGACATCAATCTCACACACAACAGACTTCAACGCTCATCCAGCTCATGGTTAAAATGAGCTTAGGTTAAGAAGGTAAGTCCTACAAACAAATAGACATGTTTTTGTTCATGTGTTTATTAATCAAACATAAACTTCACTCTTCATTAACCGCAGCAA
Source organism: Enteromius anoplus (assembly GCA_032359395.1). NCBI lineage: Eukaryota > Metazoa > Chordata > Actinopteri > Cypriniformes > Cyprinidae > Enteromius > Enteromius anoplus. The sequence goes on from JAUMHG010000031.1 coordinate 3,528,983, forward strand.
AAAACTGCATATATAACCTAAAATCAAAGATATGTATGTAAAAAGCAGTTTACCTGAAAAGATACGAAAGCAAGAAAAATCATAAGTTTCATTGTCTTGGCAAAAACAGAGGCACAATTTCATAACACACACAAAATTATATTTACATCTAATAATCAAACACTATTGTATTCTACTGTTACTGCGGTAGATCTGATAATAATGTAATAACAGAGCAGTTTCATTTAGAGCTGTGTGAAACAACAACAAGTGCTCACTGGTGAAAACAAAAACTGTTGAAGATACAGATAATACAGTGCATATATCTTCCATAATCCTTTCAGTCAAGCGTGTGCAGAAGCAGTTTAATTGGTTTCTGAAGCAAAGCAAGCGTTCCTGTGTCTGCTGAGAATCTCTTTCAGTCGTATGCTGTCCTCACTTCACTCAGAGACCTTTAAACAGATAAAATTTGATGCAGGTGATGTGAATAATGAGCTCATTCTGTTGATGATTTACAGTTTTAAGATCCCAATGAACCTCTGATCATCACAAATAACTGTATCACAGATTTAAGTAGATTTATGTTCACTGCCCTCCAAAAGTTTGGAAACACTCTTTTGGGTCACCATTGACTCCCATAGTATTTTTTCCCTATGAGAGTTGGGGAGAATTGTAACGACACCGTTTCCACCTGATTTTATTTGAATGATTATCAAGACTGTATTTCTTTTTTCTTTTTTTAAGAAGCAACAGATTTTGGTGTAAGAATCTACTTTGTTTTTTTTTTTTTTTGCCCACAACTATATTTTGCTGAGCACTTAAACCGTTGCATATTAAATCTTATAACTTACATTAGAATAACTTGTAGATTTGTAGTTAAATGCAATACACTTTTTAACAGCTAATTTCAAATCTTTATGCTAATAGAGCGAACTAAACACTGGTTGACAGAGGTGGGGGAAGTTGTAACCCAATTTAGCATTCCCTTGCATAGATCTGAGAACTATCACGTTGTTTATCTGGAGTTGTTTGGCATCTAAAAGCTGAAAGAAGTCACCAAACCTGCACTTGAGGGTTAAAACACTGCTTTGACCGGACGATTGTAACATGGGAACGCCATGGGCCTCATTTTTAAACTATTTCTCAGATATTCTCAGAGTCTTTACATCTGCTTTATAAATGCTTTACAAGGTATAAACAGTCCTGACTTTACACGAGCTCACAAAAACAGACGCTGCCAACTACTAAATGTATTTATATACCTGACTTAATCATGAATTACAGCAGGAACATGTGTTAATAAAGCATTTATTAACACACTGAAGAACTATTATCATGTGTCTAAATAATGCGGTTTACAGATGTACATTTAAATAGTTTATTAATCATTTACTTACACTTTCTGAATGAGATTATGAACTCCTAAATAACACAATCATTTAGAAAGTTTAAACTCCTTGTTAATAAAGTATGAAAATACAGCTATTAAACACTATAGATATGCGTATTAATGTTGCAAGAATGGTTTTTAAAGAATAAATTTTTGATTCAGTGGTTTCTCTCACCTCTGTCTGAGTTGTTCTTCAGTTCTGAGTACACCGTGTCTCCAGACTCACTGCTCTTCCCTGAGACACAACAACAGACACTGAACAACACTAACACTAATAACTGATCCCATGAAGAGCCATGAAACAAACCACATAAGACTGTATTGATGATTAAAAACTTTAATATTTTCAGCAAACAGGATTGTGATTAGAAACCTTATTTTATTTTGTTAGCTGGTTCTGTTCAAATATTTTGATTATTTTATATGAGACGACATTTCAGATCATCTCTTTATTTACCTCCTTGTTTGTCCCTAGATTTCATTTCAATGAAAAAACCCCGAAGTCCAGCACCTATCATGAAAAACAACAGGCTGGTTATCTGACTATTTAGAGTCTAGTCTGCTTTATAATCTGAGTTTATCATCAACTTCTTGTGTTTACCTTTGCCCTTGGTTTTCTTTTTGTCCTGTAAATTAATCTGTGCATAAACCAGATCACTGGCTCCCGCAGGATCAATATCTAATGAAGGAAAGAAGGTCAGTCTGATCACTCACAACACACAGGAAATATTGTAATCAAGAAAAGGATCTCACCTTTACTGTTAGATGTATTTACTTTTTTTCTGACTTCTGAGTATGTCACGTTATTTGGCTCTGACATGCTATCATCTGGAAAAACAATATTATTATAAATAATAATGAATTATTAGAAATAATAATAATTAATTTATTGGGAATGTATGCATGTACTGATGCTGATTATACTGAACAGGTTTATTAATTTCTACCTTTGTCCATCTTTTTCTTGTTTTTTTTAACAGTGACCTGAGAATATGTGACATCTGCCAGTGGCTCTGGAGCATCTTTAAAAAAAAGGGGGGAAAAAAAGCCAACATTATTGAATATTTGCTTATTTTGAATGGTAATGGGTTTAAATAAGGTTTAAGACTCAACCTTTATTCACTTCAGTCACAACATCACAAATCTGATCAGAACCTGCTGGACAGAAAACAAGCAGGAGAAAAGATTAAAAGCAAGTCTTGCAGAGAAATAAATAAAATAAAGCTGAAAGTGAAACTCATCTTTTTGAGGATTTTGAGGAAAAAATCTCACAGATGACAGAAAGACATTTAGTTTTGAAAAAAGGCATTGATTGACTTTGTGTGTGTTTAACTAGAATAATTTACTGAAGCTCACCAGACTGTAGAGCAGAGTGTTCTGGTTGAGACTGATTTGGGACTGATCTCTGGTTAATGTTACTCTGCTGATCTATAACAGAAACAAGTGCATTGTGGTCATTAAGAGTCTTTATGCTGATATTTAGATCTTCTCATTAGCCTACATTCAGAAACTGTATGACTCCTTTGTTTCTGTTCAGTTGTATTTATCATGTTAGGATCTGCTCACACCTTTGTTCTTCTTGTATCTCCAGAGCAGCAGCAGAAAGATGAAGCACAACAAGCAAACACTCGATCCCACAACCACTGCGATGATCAGAAGAAAAGATGAAGCTTCTGAGACTGGAGAACATAAACACACAGATCTGTGAGTGAGTTTTATTAATGTAGTGATACTACAACATGCTGTCACCCATCATCCCCAGACCTCTGACTGAGATCCAGCTCTTGGGTGACTCTCCTCTCTGTGTTTTAGAGTAGTAGAAACCCTCATGTGACTTTGAGACAGTCGTGATGATCTCCTGGGATAAAATATGGGTTTTTGGTGAACTACTCTTTTATGTTAATCTTTTTAACATGTTTCCATGTTGTTGTTGCTCAGTAATGTCGTGGACGGTGGACGATGCTCGGGCGATGAGTGAAGACGTTGATCAGATGTTACTTTTTTTTATTTTTTATTTTCCAGAAGTCACAACTTTGTGCAATTTAATGAGTGGCCATTTTGAAACACGGTATATGGTAAAATGTTTAAATAGCTATCTTCCACAGTATATTAAATATTTTATGTGGAAATAAATGAGAAAATAAAATTCTAATGCCTAAATTATACAAAAGCAGCCAAGCTGAGTTGTGAAATATGGGTCAGGTGAATAGTTTTATGCAGTAAATATGTTCCTAGTTGCAAGAAAATAGCAAATAATCAAAGGTTTATGGTTTCACTTTATTTTGATGGTCCCTTTAACGTATTCTGTTGATTATAAGTAACATTGCACCTACATATCTACTAACTCTCAATAGAGTGCTAGCCGAGTATTAGTAGACTGGTAGGGTTAGGCTTAGAATAGGTTGATATGTACTTGCAAAGTTACTTATAGTCAGCAGAGCATCTTTTAGGAGACCATCACAATAAAGAGTTAGCAGATATTACTTAGAAAGTGTACTTATATTCTAATGAGAGTTAGTTGACATGTAGGTGCAAAGCTACTTATTGTCAACAGATTGTTCAAAAGGGACCATCAAAATAAAGTGTTACCAGGTTTATATGTGGGTCGTTTTAGATCCATGCATGTAAAACTGATACAAATAGAAATACAAATTTATCAGATGTAGAAATACAAACAATATGTTTGTTTATAAAGTGGCAAAAATAAAAATAAACACCCTTTCTGAAAATCAAAAACAAGATATTTAATGAAAACCTGGAATAATAAATTATAGATAAACACTTCTTTAAGATATTCAAGAAAAGAAACACTCAATAACTGAAACAGATACATCTGTAGCAATAGCCAACAATATAATGTATTCAGCAGACATACACACGTTTTATTGTCAGAGTATTGCAGGTTCTTAAAAATGCAACCCATGTTTTCTGTTCGTACATTTATTCTGTGAGTGTACACTTGTTCAAAGATGATTCATACACCCTTTTGTAAACAAATCATAGATAAATAGAAAACGTATTTATTCAGCTTTTCAGAATGATTTATAAACCCCAGTTTTAAAAAAAGTTACCCTTCTGACTGGTTTTGTGGTCCAGGGTCACAAATTACATTTAAGATTATATTGTGTTACCAATCTGCTTCCATTGAATAATTTATATTGGATTATATTTATTTAATAAGATGTTTAACAGAACTACAGTCTCTCGACTAGATGTGATCTTAGTAAAGTTTATGAGAACAATCATATTCAACTCACCCTTCACTGAGAGAGAAACAGAAGAGCTTGATTGAGAGGATTGTGGTCTTTTATCTCTCTGTCCTCTACACCAGTACTGACCCTGATCAGACCCAGTAACTCCTCTGATAGTGAGAGTGTCTGTGTTTACAGTGAAACCATCAGACGACTGTAACTTTACACTGTCTTTATACCACTCATATCTCCAGTCACTGTGATTAGACTCCATCACACACTTCAGATTGACTGTGTTTCCAGTGAATACAGTACTGTTTGGTTTCACAGTCAGAGTAGATCTGGGTAAATCTGTGAAGAAAAGAAAGACAACACTCTTACAGTGAACTAGTCAGAAGACATGATCTGAACAGGTCCTGTTTTTGTGTAACACTGATGTTAAAGTTCAAGTTACTTATTTGAAATCATACCGTCTTGATTTCCTCTGTTTAGTGTTTAAGGACTTTTGTTTTGAAGTATATTTTGCTTATCATCTCTCTTCACTTCCTGTGTCTAGTTCCTGTCTGCTCTGTGCCTTTTACCAGTTATTCTTGTTCATGGTGATTACTCAGTCTCAGTGTATTTCAGCCGTTCCCCCTTGTTCTTGTCTGTGTTGTGTTTATTGTGAATTTTAGCAGTAAAATATAGAGATGATACTGTCATACTGTCATAAATAATGGTGGCTGACCAATCAGGCATAACAAAAACAGAATAGAAGGCAACTTTGTAACAACGTTGAGAGATAAGAAATGTAATATAATATGTTGTATTAACAAACAAAGACTAGAGGCAGTCTTATGTGGCGGCTGCTTTCTTGGCTTTGTTACTTTAATAAAGTCTTATTTCTTTGACATCTGAAAAAACAGTCGAGACACTTTTACTCCACTATGCAAAAACTAGATGCTCACATTCAGTGATTTTTCACTTCATGCATTGATAATAGACATAAGTAGTTTATATTTTGCACAATTAGCTCATAAGCATTTTGTCCTCATCTGTGCCCATGTGGTTTCCAGTCGAGACAGTATCATGGTACAGTAGAGGCACTCATTCATAAAGACCTAAATCTGACTAAACATTTATTGCAAACATATAAAATTACAAAATTACATTTTAAACAACTGCAGTTTAAAAACTATTATTAGTATTACTATTGAAACCATTGATTTGCTTTCATTTGATTCAGATTCAGTTCAGATTCAGTTAAATAATTAACACTAGAAAAGATACAGCAAACAGTACAAATCTTACCGTAACAGTAAAAATAAAAATGTACTAATATTAGTCAGCTGAAATATCAAATATATATTTTAACTGAATTTGAGTAGCATATGTGTGAATGTGAGTTTTATCATAACACTGCTAAACAGCAATGGGACACCAATCCAGGTACAGCTGATACACTTTCCCCCATTTTTATAGACAAGACTTAAGCTGGTCTCAGACTAAATTGCATGTTTGAGCTGTCTCAGATGAAAAGATGTTGCTCTGAAATATCTTAAATCATGTCAGTGTCCACACTGTAGAGTGTTAAAACACTGAAGCAGTGTTAAAGTTAATGAGATCATTAAGTGATTAATTAAGTGATGATTGATCATTATTGAAGACACCTGATGTTAAAAAGCAGAATCACCAAAGAAGAAAATCACTATTTCTGTGTCACCATTTTAGTGTTCAGTGTTTACTTTAGTTGGGCTCTTGACCCTTAACATTTTAACTTTAAATTTTGTTAGTCTGCTGTAACTCAGTTTTAACAGACAGAGATTTGAAAAGAGCAAGAGTCTGTAAATGCTGATGGTTGTGTTCAGATATAATCATTATTTAAACTGAATCACAAAAGAGTCTAAACTTCGTTATTGATTATAACATCTTGTGATTCTACATCAAATCTGGAAGGTTTTCTTATTCGATGCTATTATTGAAAAAGGAAAAAACATAAAATCTTTGTTGAAGTGGACTCAGACATGAACAATCAGTGTATGAATCTCAACAATGGTGATAAACAGTATATTCAAATAAAAGAAGTTACAAATACAATTCTGCTAATAATTTATTCGGTTTCACTTTATTTTGATGGTCCCTTTAACGTATTCTGTTGATTATAAGTAACATTGCACCTACATATCTACTAACTCTCAATAGAGTGCTAGCAGAGTATTAGTAGACTGGTAGGGTTAGGCTTAGAATAGGTTGATATGTACTTGCAAAGTTACTTATAGTCAGCAGAGCATCTTTTAGGAGACCATCACAATAAAGAGTTAGCAGATATTACTTAGAAAGTGTACTTATATTCTAATGAGAGTTAGTTGACATGTAGGTGCAAAGCTACTTATTGTCAACAGATTGTTCAAAAGGGACCATCAAAATAAAGTGTTACCAGTTTTCCTGTGAATTAACTTTGGGAAAGGTCCATTTGTCTTTGCAAAAAGAGGATTAGTTAAGTTGAGCTCACATTCTTTTGAGCAATAAAACCATGGCAATGAAAGGCCTGGTTGGCCTTATCAGTTGCCCATCAGGGGGGATGTTGCACAGACACTCGCATTTGCAGTTTGAGTTACCTCTTGGGCACCAAAGCTTGTTAACACTTGTTAAATCTAACAAATAATTTGTGCCAGATTGGACCAAACGCTACATTATCTTCACGCAAGAGCATTTACATACAGCATTCAAGAAAGAAGTGTCTTTTTATTAAAGCTATAGACTTTATTCAGCCCAGGGCAGTATATTATTTTCTGCTTGGAAAGTGATAACAGCATAAACAGCAGTATAGGTGCTCTGTATATTATGCTGCAATTACGTAATACACAGTCTTTTAGTCTTGTATAGGGACTTGAAACATATCAGAATTAGTAGATCTGAATGATATTGATGGCGTGTTAGGCTGTAACAGATCAGTTACTCACTGTGAAGAGATTTAAAAACAAACAATTACAAATTGTAATAACCAATTTTAAAACAATTCTATATTGTACTGGCAGCCAATAAAATGAGATTAAAATTGATTTAATAGTCTTTTCAGTAAGACGTCGAGCTGCTGCGAATGTGAGACAGGACATACATCTAAGTAATGTAGAGTGTGTAGGTATTTCAAGCCCCCAAATGACTTTGCTTTTAAGAGACAAAACAGGACTTGACCACAGGAGTCAGTCTGTCATATTTATTTAAAGAGCACATCTAAAAAAACAACAGCTGTTAACCAAAGTGCTGTACAAAGTTCAGGCAAATAACACAACACAATTATACCCTTGCACCTACTTGTTACTATATGCAACAGTAAATTAATACATTTTAAGATGAGACTCAATACATTTTGTTGGTGCAGATTTTATGAAATGGTAAATTGCTCCAAAACTGGTCTTTCAATTCTATTCATGTCCTTGGAACAGTCAACTGAAGACTACTAGTTGATCAAAGTTTCCTGGAGGCATTATTGTGGAACAGAAGATCAGATATATGAAGGAGCCAGTCTGTGCAAACCCTTATAAACAAATATAAATGTTCCAGTTAAAGGGTTGGTTCACCCAAAAAAGAAAAATTCTGTCATTGATTACTCATCCTCATATCGTTCCAAATCGAGAAGAAATCATTCATCTTCATGTAGATGGTTTTGGTTATTTACCTTCCGGTTGACATCACTGATGGATGTCTGCCACGCAACTTCCTCCCAAACTAGTTAAACGGAGTATGGCGCGAGATGGTGTATCCCGCACATGGTTGTTTGGCATGGTACTAGTGTGAGTGTGGAGAGCAGCTGCACACAGAATACCTGGTATCGCGGTCGTTGAGTTGGGGCTGTACGTCTCCTACTACAGCTTTCTTTTTCCTCTTTCACTGGGCTGATGATACACGGGTAGGTCGTTTGATTTATTAAGTGTGTCATGCAGATTATGAGTTGTTCTCGAGCATGTGTGTTTGTTTCGTTTTAGTAACAGATGTGGGATCAAACTGGAACCAACTTCTGCTGCACATATACATGAAATAGACCTAAGGCAAAAATGAATGACATCGTGGCAGATCTATACAGGTGGAGCTGGGGAAGGTGGAGGGTTTCTGAAGTTCGCTCCTAAACTGCTACAACAACCAATAGTCATAAATTTAAATGTTGAGCAGAGAGCTCACTGGCTACCGATACAGGAGAACCAATCAGAATGCCTTATAGAGTTTCATGCTAAAACTATGTAAATATCATTATGCTCTTACATAGAATCCTGTCATAAAATTTACTACAAAATTTAGCAAATTTGTTAACATTGTACCAGTAATGTTGATAACTTGCTTAATTTCATGAGGCTCACATTATTATGATAATATTCACATATTAGAATGCTTTTAGGATCACGAAACATTAGAAGTCTTCAGTTTGTGCCATCTTCATGTACTTGTTTTTTTTATTTTTTTATCACTTAGCTTTATTAATTCTTCGGCACTGACTGATTCATGAAACTGGGCATGCTGAATCGGGCCGATGTGAGCCCGCCGAGACCCAACGAGTGGAACACACCAAACTGACAAGCCCAACTGTTGCTTGCCATCAGCTCGATGAGATCCAACACCCGACCGCCGGCTTGATGTGTCCCAGCCTTAAGACCAACTCACAACTATTCTAAAATGACACCAAATTTTGGTTACACTTTATATTAACTACACTATGAACTAGGGCTGCACGATTTGGGAAAAATGTCACATTGCGATTATTAAGGTCAAAATTGCGATTTGCGATACGATAATCAAGTGGTTTGACTTGTTATCTTGCTTGTTATCAATGAAATGCGCTCACAGATTACTAATAATGCTGAAATCTATATTTTTCATCTGAGATCCAGTAAACAGTGCAATCTATAAATCTATAAATATAAATTAACAATGTTTTCAAATTAAAACTAAATTGTGCAAAATTAAATAACAGTAACATCTTTACATTACTGAATTAAATTAACTTAAAAATAATATTAAAAAAGTCACAAGTACAGGTAAATAAAACAATTACCCATTTTTATATTTTTACATGTTGTCCCAAAACATTTTAGCAGGGTATAACACATACTTAGTATACTTCTTTTGGTATCTCTTGTCCAGTGTGTCAATCATTTTCTAAAATCCCTCTTTGCCAAAAGTGCGTTCACACCTGAGGCAACTTGGGCGAATATATCTTGCTATTCGCACGTAGTTGGACGCTTGAACATTTCGAGTTTACGCTGGTTTCACACTGCACGCGTCAGCAGCGCATAGCTTTTTCACCCCCCATGTTAACGGATGAGAGCTTTCACACAGCGCGTGGCAGGTGCAGAGAAATTACATAAATCAAAGCACATGACACACAGTGTTCGGAGAAGAACGCTGGAAAATATGACAAAGATGCTTGTCTATAGCCTGCTTCAGTACAAGCTGAAGTCAATTAGACATCCTGCAGCACGATTCACACAAATTAAGCGGCGCTTTAAACACATGGGATTTACACTACACGCATAAGCAGCGCATATGTAGAGCAGGAGCAGCGCGCGACAAACGTTGCCAGTATGAAATTCCATTTGGCGCGTGCTGCTCCTGCTCTACATACGGATGTCTAATTGCGTCTTTGCATTGATTTAACATGTAAATCACACGTGCTTAACGCTTCATTCGCGTCTGAGGGGGATTCCAGAAAGCTTGGTTAACTTAATGAAAATGACAGTGAAAAAAAGGGAGTGGCATATTTCACAGAGGAGGAGCTAGTTTTAATGCATGCGTTTGAAAAATTGAAGCCAATAATAATGAATAAAAAGCAATACGACTAAAAAATAAAGAAAGTAACACTATGTGTGTTTATGTTCAAGTTAGTTTGGGTGGGTTTGGTTCATTTGCAGCCCTTTTATAAAAAACAAAACTTATACCGTCATGGAGAAAGATGTGTAGGGGAGCAACTTCTTGATATTGCTGTGCCAATAGAAGTATGTCAATAATTGACTAAAAGATGACAGAAGTAAGTTTGAGACTTTTGATTGGTTGTTTTACCTAGAGTTCATGCATATATGTACAGTCTTGCAGTCATGTATTGTAAGAGATGAATTTAGAGATGAACTAGAACATTGGTTTAATTACATTTACATTTATTCATTTAGCAGACGCTTTTATCCAAAGCGACTTACAGGTGGGAAAAACAGAAGCAATTAGTCCTAAAGAGGTAAACAACAAATAAGGAAGTGTTCATTATACCGTATAACAGGCAATGTTTAGATAAGTGCAGGCTAGAAAGGGAGAGAAGGGATAGAG
>JAUMHG010000031.1:3544871-3557101 GCA_032359395.1 Enteromius anoplus
TACATACAAATATATTATGTAAAGAAAAACTTTTATTTTGGATGCGATTAATCGCGATTAATCATTTGACAGCACTACTATCTATATATATATATATACACACACACACACACATAGTATATACAAATTCTACGTTCCCTTTATTTTTTGAGCAGTGTATCATGTTTTTGTTTTGATAATAGTTTGCTACACAGTAGAAAAAAATGTCAAAGAGGTCGATGTTTGTCTAAATGTGATGCATTTTCTTGACATGGCTAACCCTGACTAACATCATGGGACCAATATATGAACAAGAAAAGAGCCCCTCTGAGCAGACCCAGGCCTGTCAAACATTCAGAACCTTACAAGGCAACAGGAGCTTCAGTGTCTTATTATTAGCACAGGAACTACATTTATAAAGCTGTTATCTGGTTTAAACACTCATAACGTGAAGGTTATTTTAGATCATTGGCTTCAGAAGAAGCAGAATACCAGCTGAACGAAAACACCAAATGTTTGGCCCTTGCTTTCTCAGACTTTCAGGCTGTAAAAATGAAAGTTTGTGAAGAAAGCTGGGAAAGGGAAAGTGTCTGTCAGAGGATGTGTAGTCGACGGGTCAGAACTCAATGTGTCGCAGCGGCAGGGAAACACACACAGACTCTTATCGGCCGCAGCACATGGACACAGAATCGGCCTGACAGGAAACAGGATGTACAAACTTCTCAATGACAACAGATCGGCGAGAAATGTGCTCGACACTTCTGAAACAAACTGCACGAGGGATTTGGATCATTTCTTGTTGGTGTGACCCATGCATTTCAGTTTTCACCTTGATCACCCATAAATCACACATAATACGTCATTTCCTAATGCTTTGAATGAGTTTGAAAATGCAGATATCTGAGTTTTTCCATGAATAACCTACATCGTGGTCTGTTCCTCACATAAAACTATAAACTGACCTCAGAAAACATCTAAGAATTCTCCTTTAGTGATCCACAAAAACAGCACAGGGTACAATAATCAGACTTTTGGGTGATCTGCTTTAAGATAAGGAAAGGAGAATGCCTTATCTGTGAAAGTGAAATCCAAAACAAACACGGCTGCTTTATCAGATGAATGAAGTAGAATGTGCGGCACTAGGGTTTGTCTCACGTGTAAACGCAGCCGGCCTCTGATGTTGTGTACAGAGGGTGCAGTGAGAACGCTGACACACAAACACATTTCTACAGGATTTCTCCAGTCTCCACATCTGGTTGGAGTTACAGTGACATGACGTCATGGCAACTACAAAACACGTCCTAAAAAGTCGAACAAAACTTTGTGCTCTCACTGATACCAGGCACAACCCACAGATAGACAGCAGTGAATACGCAGGACTAATGAAGCCTAAAACCAAGACTTTTGATCAATAACACCGCCACATTCAAAGTGATCTGGGACAAATGTGTCTGATACTTTGTAACATTTTCACTGTGGTAGATATATTTGCATGGATGTCAGTGGTAAGGGCTGTTTTACATTATTCACATGGGAAAAGGACAGAAGCAATGTGAAGTATTAGGAAAAACACAGCAGGACGTGTCCCAAACAATTCAACAGAAGGACATGTTTGGGTTTTTTTAAGCGTAAACACAATGTGCCATTTAATTCGTCACACAAGTTCCATGCAATACGGCTCGTCCAATCAGAACTTAACATCTGGATTTTTGAATATTTGTATTAAAAACTTAATTTTAAAGCTGTTTTTGCTATGATTTTAGACTTCTTCAATGAAAATCATAAAATAAAATTATATAATATTTTACATTTTCTATGGTGGAGATATTGTATTTATAAATATATATAATATGTATAAAGATTTTGTATCAATCTTTAAGTGAAAAAAACTCTTTAATTGCCATATTCTGGACTCAGTTTGACCAGTCCTTCTCTTGTAAGCCGTCGTGGTTTCGTAACCAACCGGTGACAAAGACATTTGAAGCCTCCCTCATTACACACACTATGCACGAGCGCTGACCTTTAGAAATGAGTTCATCCAACCACCAACCACTTCACACGCATGTAGAAATTCATTATTTTCCATGCACACTTTCAAAATCCTCCCTATACGTTAAACAAACACTGACTGCTCCACTTAGAGAAAAAACATCTGTGTTTCCACAGCATTAAAAATGCACGTCGTACAAAAGTTGCTGCTGCTAAACCTAAGTATGAATAAAGAGGTTTACGAAACAGGGTGGAATCATGATTCACTGCCCGGGAATCATCAGAAATGATATTTAACGGCCACTAACAACGGTTATCAAGCTGCTGCACTGTTCAGGACGGGGATGTTTTTAATAATCATCTTGCTTTTGCGTCATCGAATCAGCAGAAAACCGAAGACAAATGTGAACCAAACCTGCTGATATGGGTTTAATAAACATCTCACTTCCAGTGTTTTCTGCAGTATTGCATATAATGCACTCTTTAATAAAACTTAATCCAACAATGCAAGTCCATATAACTATGTTTATTCTCGCTGTGCTGAAAGCTTTCAGTAGATAGAGCACACGCTGAGAGGGTTTACAGTTACTCTGTTATTCAATTTCAGGTTGCCTTTTTCATGGGTGGAGATCTGGAATAACTGGATACAGATGTCGGCTGCAGCGCCGTATCCTAGTAATATGTAATCAGGCAGAAACGCAGGGAGTGAAAGAGTCCTTATCTGTAAGGAGACTCTTGCGGTTAGGGCCTCTGTGTGGACACCGTGTGCCGTGACTGTAACGTCCCAAAAGATTTACAGACAAAGAGCAGCTCCAGAGATTACGCTGAATGCGAAGGGTGGGGTCTTAAACTCCCACCGGCGGGAACCAACAGGAAGCAAGCAACATGACAAATCAATAGCATTGACTGGAATCTGAGTCCGTGTTCATCTCGCAGGAGAGCCGGGGAAGAAAAACAGCCGTTGCACAACACTGAAAACTACCCGCTTACATAACCCTTAATATGCGTTCAGTTGCTCGACTGAGTCTGTAAAATTTGGGCCGTAATTGTAAGCCAGGGTAGCAATTAGCAGGAGAAAAGCCATCAGCTGGTGCATCGTGTAATGAAGGTCAGTTTCTGAAGATGAACTCAGCGACCTGTGCTTATTACACAGCATAATGCACTTCATAACTAGAACTAAAACTAGAAAGAAATCAATGTTTTTTTCTCAAACAGAGGAACCATAATTTCAACGTACAAATAAGCAAATATATTGAGAATATTTAATGCATTAAGTAAAGTACTGTAAACAATTAGTTTAAGATAATCCATGCTGTTCAAAACAGTACCTTTTTTTAAATTAGAAATAAAAATATTGATTTTTTTTATTAAGTATTTAAAGGTAGTGTCACAGAAAACACGTTACATTAATGAATCCTACTTTACTGAACTTAAAATATTCAATTATTACAAAAAATTATATTTTAATGTCCACAAGAAACAAGAAAGGCCAAATTAATTCAATAAAGACTTAACATCAAAATAATAACATGCATAAAAAAATACTATTCACAATTTTTTTTTATCATTAATTTTTCATTTAAAAAGTATTTTACGTTTTCATCCTAATTACCTTAAAACAAAAGGCTCACAATTACTGCTTCAGAAAACTTCCGAGTTAAATTCTGCAGTCAAAGAGGAACAAATATTGCAAAAAGCATTACGGTGATTCAATGTTTTTTGTTTCACTCACAAAAATCACAGTGAATTTATCATTTCTATCCTACTGCCCTCAAAAGACAACAATCACAAATTAGTCTAATTCAATAATGTTTAAGGACACTTGAAAAGTGCATTGAAATATTGCATGCATAGTCAATATATCACTCTTCTTTACTTGACTCAAGAAAGATGCTGGGAAACTCTGCCAGTGAGTGTAGAAATAACAGCTGCTCTGTTCACTGCCATCATTTACAGTATGCAATAAATGCACAAATGTTGACTCCATGCAGCACATCCAGTGATGACGTGCACTAAAAGAAACACTGAATGACCAACACAAAGCTCATGAACTGACAAAAGATGCAAGAAAAACTGGAACAACATCACATGAGCTTGTCTTCAGCACACGCTCCTCTCACCCATGTGAAAAGAGGAAAAAGAGAAGGCGTGTTCGCTCAGAGCAGAGAGAGAAAGAGAGAGAGAGAAAGACAAACAAACTCCGGACAGTGACCCGCTCAGTTAACCTGAAGCAGATCCAGCCGCGCTGTTTGGATTCAGTCTGGAAAACTCTCAGAGGGAACATCTCACCCACGGCGTCTTCATCTTCCTCCTTCAGGACGTTGTTGTCATCGGAGTCTTCTTGAGAGGACTTTCTGCCATCATCCACAGGGACCACGGTGAAGTTGGTGGGCATTTTCTCACCATGTGCGGCGTCTGTCTTTCTCCTTATCTGTCTGTCTCACCCTCTGCTCCTCTGCGCTGGCTTGTTTGAGCAGTGGTTCGAAGTTCTCAGTTGTGCTCCTATCTCTTTGACACCGGCTCGACCATGTGACCAGCCCGCCTCCATATAAGGAAGCAGGAAAGCCCCGCCCAGTGGGCCGTCCTTAACTCACAGAGGAGCTGCCGTCTCCTTTCTCGCCTGCGGCAGACTGAACCTCCACAGACACAACAACACACCAGATAAAGGAAGCTATTGATTACAAACCTCTTCTAGAAGCCCTGTTGACCTGGGAGGAAGTTATTATCATTGAATAAAACTGAAATCATAGTGTTTTAGATAAACTAAAATCAGCTTTGATACACTTAACAACAAAACACAATAAAAACTTACTAAAAACACAAATTCAGTAAATGTTTTTTTTTTTAAATACCACAATACCACATGTACATGCATGGTTACTTAGTGTTTTACATTTTTATGATTAAATTAAATTATTCCTTTTTTATCAACTCACAAATCTTCTGCATTTTAGTGCAATCCTCAATTTAAAAAGCAGTTTAATGAATTATTAATATTAAAATTAGTATTGTAAGTCCTTCCACTATCACTAAAAATTGTTTTACTATTATTATTATTATTAAAAATATTGATTTTGAAAGAAGTCTCTTATTCTCACCAAGGCTGCATTTATTCAAAATGGTTATTTTGTGAAATATTATTACAATTATTATTTTAAATAATGGTTTTGTTTTTGAATATATTTTAAACTGTATTGAATTTTCAGCATCATTATTCTAGTCTTCAGTGTCCTTCAGAAATTGTTTTAATATGTTGATTTGCTGCTCAAAAACATTTCAGATTATTATCAGTGTTGTACAAAATATTTTTGTGGATATATTTTATTCAGTGGATAGCAAGTTTAAAAGAACAGCATTCATTTGAAATAGAAATGTTTTATTACATTATAAATATATTTACTGTTATTATTAATTAATTTAATGTGTCCTTTCCTTCTTGAATTAAAGTAAACAAGAAAAATCTTCAGATGTTAAATGTTGCAAACCCATTTATGACCACAAATCTTGTGTAAAGTGGTAAGTGAAATCGCAAAAAATACAAATGACTGCATATTATCCTACAAGGAAGTATTTTAACATTAATCCAGCAAATCAAAGTGTAAATAAAGTTACTGCATGCACATGTAAATCACAATCGCCCATGGGAACAATTCAAACACAAGGCCATGAACACAGCCGTCTGTCATTAAAGCAGCCCAACAACATAGCTCTGTGATTACAGGTGCTTTTTATTTTAGGGAGATCTCATTCTACACGAACAATACAAGACTTGACATACGGCGGGATCTTTTGTTTCATATGCTGCAATAGTTCCCACGCAGCACAAGTCGAGAGCTGTTTTGTCTTCGTGACCCTTGACATACAGTCGAACACAGAGTAAAGACAAGCCTGCACTGGCTGCGTGGAAACGTCTAGACTCACATCGAACAGAGAATTACATGAAAAAAATTAGAGAAGAAAATGAAAAGTGCTTTAATGGCTATTCAAATCTGACGTTTACACGTTTACTAGTAAAAATACTGTAACGTTTACATTCTGTTCTGTTTTAATGTTGTGGTTACATGAATTTCTTTAAACGAGTTACGCAACCCCATTTTTTGAAAGACGATTAAAAGACACCTGCAGCATTCTTCTGTGTACTTCTTTTAAACAGAGTATTTATTACAGAGATAAGAATATGCTTAATTATACGCTTAATGTTTCAGACACTTCATTGTATTTGCAATTAAACAAAAAATATATTATTAATTAAAAATTTATTAAATGCAATAAGCTGAGATTTAGAGGACTTTTTGAGCCCTATTAATTTATGTTAAGTCATATAGTGAATAACACATTTATAAATAATAAAGTTGCAATTAAGTATTTAAAATATACTGACACATATATTTACTTAAAGTTTAATATTGATTAATGCACTGCAGCAAAAATTATAATTACGTATTTTACATGTTCATGGTAAAAGATAATTTAAAATGTACTTTAAAATATTTATTTTTATTTTAAATTTAATATTAATTCATTTTATTTTATTACAAAGTGCAATTTTTAAAACTGTACTTTATAAGACAAAAAAACAAAATATTAATATATGATTTTGACATTAAATGAATAATAATGTTAATAATCATTTTATATTATAATATGCATTTCTTGCAGATTTTATGTACATCACAAGTGCACACTCAGTACAATTAAGTGCACTTCTTCACAAGGAATGCACATATTTAGGAGAAGAATACAAAGTTTGTAACAAATAAGGCAAATGTCTTGAGGCTTGGCTGATAAACCTCTCTGAAAGTGGCTGAAAGTGTCAATATTTCTTGTGAACAGGGTATACAGGAATCCTGATAGCACAATCATCACAGATAACCACACAAACCCTATATAGTGTGTTTTCCACCTGTTGTCTGGTACAGCAGGTTAAAGTGGTGCATCTGATCACTTTCCTCAACAACACATGATTTGAGCAGTAACTCATGTCACTGGAGCCATGAAAGATAAGCGAAGAGGAAGTTAGTGCAGATATCAGTAATGTGATTTATTCCACAATCCTCATTGTCGACATGTGGACCATTAATGTCTCCTTGAAAGACCAAACGACAGCACTATAATGTGAAGCTGCACTCACACAAAGGATGCTCTTATGTTCAGGGAGTGCTGAGAGTCGAGCGCTTCAGATTGAATTACACTGCATTGCTCAGAACAGACAGACTCAAAAACAGCAGCGGCCCACTCGAGGATTCAACGGTCAAACCGACTGGGTCACACCGATAAAAATAACACAGGCTGACTAATGGACCGAAAACACAGGGATTCAGGGACAAGCTGATGCTGCTTTCTTTTGCATCATTGCTCAACACACGACTCACAATTAAACCTTATAATAACACACCCAGAAAATTTGCTGAAAATGTACTCACCCTCAGTCCAGCCGAGATGTAGATGAGTTTGTTTTGTGATCAGATTTAGAGAAATGTATCAGAATGAGAGTCCAAACTCTGATTAAAACATCACAATAATCAACAAATTTCTACTCTATTATCCATAGTAAAAGGTTTAGTGAATATCATCTGAAAAATACATAGTTCAGGCATTGTTTACAAGCCAAAACAAATCTTAATCCAACAGGAAATGTACCTTTTCTTTGGAGGAAGGATCATGGAATTGTATTCTACGATTATGAATGAATTTAAGGTTGTTGTTTTTTTTCTTCTCTCAGAGTGTCTTTTTTATTTTTTACTTTACAATGCTTTGATGTTTTCACAAACACTCTTTCTCTGCTGGACTGGCAGTGCTGTGGATTATTTTGATGTTTTATCCGCTGTTTAGACTCTCATTCTGACGGCACCCTTTCACTGCTGAGTATTTATTGCAGAGCAAGTGATGGAATGCTGTTCTCCAAATCTGATGAAGAAACAAACTGGCCTAAGGGTGAGAACATTTCTAGGAATTTGTCATTTTTGGGTTTATTGTTCATAACACCAGGCAGCATCTCTTTACTGAAGCAAACACATCTTATAGAGGTGCGAGTTTTACTAATGTTTCAGCAGCAAGTGTTTGTAAAGTACCAAGCAACATTAGCAATATCAGTGTGCTCACAGATAGGACACTGCATACATAACAGCTGAAAGGTGAACGAGGTTATCACCAGAAGGAATTTCCAATTATGATGGACTTTGTGTTCCTATACATGTCCATCTGAACAGGACACAACTATCTAAGACTTAAAACAGAAGCTCATGAAAACAAAAAAACTGTTTAGTTATTTTCTCCTGAAGGCATTTCGTAACACAGTACACTCCTGAAAATAAAGGTGCTTCAAAAGGTTCTTCACAGTGATGCAATACAGGAACCATATTTAGTTCCACAAAGAACCATTCAACTCATTCTTTCTTTTAATAATCTGAAGAAACATTTGCCACAAAATACCCTTTTGTGATACAGAAAGGTTCTTCAGATGTTAAAGGATCTTTATGGAACCATAATTAAGGTTATTTTATCGTGAAGCACCTACCTAAGAGTGTAGAATAAATAAGTGAAATCAGCTAAAACCACAAATCCAGAGATGCCAACATGTCCAGACAAACATCTCATCTGTTCTCGATAGGCTTCCCCAGAAATGAGTAAAGAACATCAGGAGAGTGTTAAAGCTGCAGGAATCCGCTCTAATGAATTGGTTCCACCTGTGCAACGACCTTTAAATGGTGGCGCGTCCAAATCTGCGGGAGTCTGGATTCACTGAGCAGCACAAGCTACTGTACAGGACGTCCAGTGTTTGGGAGGAAAGGTCCTTCCTCTTATTGGCTAATCCCGATCCTAAGATTCAGATCTGGTCAGAAACAGTGTGATATAGACGTCCAGCTGAGTACATTTATGAAGCTGGATTTGTTTTGTCCGGGCCTCATTTCCTGCTCTTTGAAGACTGGACTGCAGATAAAACCTTTGTGACGCATAAAGCGCTTAATAAATAAATGGTCAAATCTTGCACAGGCTAACACAGGCACCAATGTACAATACAAACACAGACAACTGTGAGAGATTGTGTTTGGAGACGTCAGACGGGTCAAACAAGTGTGGTCACATTGGTCACCAGATAACACAGTGTGCCCTGAACATTCATTCATAACTATTGAGAAACTTTAGTTGAAGTTGGAAGAAACAAGTGTGTTGAGATTTTACAAAGCATCAGAAAGACATGTGCTGCCACCTGCTGATGTTCTTTGGAAAACTGAATTAGACATCTCAACATCTTTTAAAGCATTTCTACATCAAATGTTGTGCTTGTTTGGCAGTTCAGTCAGAGGGATGGGTTTTATACCGACCTGTATGAACAGTACAGGGATAGTCCACAAAATGCATGTAGAGCAACTTTTCCTGGCATCCTGACATCTACAAGACCCAACTTTCCACTTGTTGACAAGGTTTTACACAAAGATTCTTTAGACCTGCAGTAATATTTCCATCCTGCATTTATAGAGTAAACAAACAGACTCATTTGTCCCAGTCTAGGCACTTTAACTTGTGGTCAATGGATATTGATTTTTAATAGTCACATCAGTGTTAAAATTGAGAGATAGGTGACAATCTTTATCGAATAGCATTAAAAATCAAAATGTTGCTTGCAACAAAATGAACTCTGATGTGTGTGTTTGATCTTGTTTTACTTCAGATAAGCTAGTTGTCATAGAAAAATAAGGCAACATTTAAACGTGACAAAAACCGAAATAAAAATGAATGAAAATGATGCATTGTGTTTTAGGATTAATGGAAATGTCTGTAAAATGAATGGGCATCTCCTGACTGAAAAGATGACCATTTTACTCATTTTTTAAATTTTTTTTATACTTTTTGACATTTTTGATTTATTTATGAAACAATAGGTCAATAATAGTTTTTAAAATATATTTAAACATATTTTAAAATAAAATGTCTTAAAAGTTGTGTTTCGGGCCACAGAATGTGTCAAACAAAACACGGCTCTTAATTTTGAACTCCCAAAGTGAATTAAATAAAATAATTTAACTTTCAGAAGTAAAAGAAATCCTTTTTTTTTTAAGAATCTTTTTTTTTTTATCTCTCAATAAATATTATATCATTTGTTTTTATCAAATCTGCAAACCCTTATTTTACACAATATTTACCCATAATTTGTATTATTTATTGCATTATTTATATATCTAACATCTTAAACTGTCATCCAAAATGGTCATTCACTAGTTAATTTTGACCCAGACTAACAGTAACTAACAGTACTAGTTCAGATTGTATGATTGCATGTGTATTACAGCAGATTTTCTTCCCCATCCAATGCATGTCGCTGATTCTAAAACAGACTTGAATGTACAAGTGTTACAGTGAGCTTAAAAACGGAAACCAGAGGGACTTTAAAATGTCACGCCATTGCGCCTCTGACACGTGAGGAATCTGGAATAATTACTATAAAGGACTTTAAACACGTCACAGTCAACAGGTGGAGACGAAGCGACTGTAAGCAGGTGATGACAGATGCTCGGTCGTTCAGGCAGAGAAGCCCATCTCAAATGTCAGAGCAGATACCCTCTTCTCCTTCAGCTGTCCCTCACACACCAATGATCAGATGACAGCTTTTTTTGCTCTTCTGCAGCAGAAGACAAATATCTGAAGCATTCTAGATTATCCAAGAGTGTCGTTTGATCCTGGTGTCCGTGAGATGGCCCTGAAATGGGAGCTTGAGCCAAATACAAGGTCAACAAAAACCCCCATGATGCAAGAAGCACAGTTTATCTAAATGATTGTGAGGTTTATCACCTTCGACTTTATAAGACCGACATGACAGCGACCACGAGACATGACTCACAACCTGCTCCTAGTATAAACACAGAGACTGATGCTTCATAAAGAACAGAACTAGTGAAGGAGCATCATTTAAAGCAAAACCCAAATATTTACAGCATCCCTATTATGGCTTATGAACGGTTCATATACTGGGTTTGAGAGTCCTAAACAACAGACTGGCAAGGTCAAAAAAATACTTTTTTTTTTTTTTTATAATATGCATATACAGTATGTTTACTTTATATGTTCAGCAACAGTCCACGCTTCTAGTGATTAGTTTTATTTAAAGCAGGGTTTGTGAGGTTTTAACGCTCCAAAAGAGACACCTTGTGGCATAAAATGAATTTACATTTTCAATCAGACCAACAATTGGGCATCAATATTGTAAAGTTTAATTTTGCGCTCAACATGAAATGGTTTGTGACTCGTTTAAAAACACCTTGTTTCAATGATTCAGAGTCGACTGTCTTAGCAGGATATTTTTTATTCCCTTTGAGCACTACATTTATACTTATTCGATGTCATTACAACATCAGAAACAATAAAATGTATTTAATAGTTTTAAATGTTTAAATATTTTAGCTTAAATGTGTTAAAGAATGTTCCGTACTGTAAAATTTTGAAAACTTTATTTGAATGTTCTCTGAAACAAATAGATGTTAGAAAAAAAACAAAAAAAAAATCTGGAAAAAATGTATAAAAAACAGGTTTTTTTTTTTTTTTTTTTTTTTTTGTCAACAATACTAGATAACTCTCAGTGTTTTATTAATATTACTGGAGAGAAGTTTGTTGGCAATTTTGACCAATTCTTCCTAGAATGCCAAGTTCCTATGAATATTTCACTACTTCCTCTACGATAAGATAGTCCGCCAAACTTGTCCGGGGGACAGATAGGGAGCCCCGCGGTCCCCGAGCCCTAGGAGGTTTACCCCTAGGAGGCTAGGGTTAACAGATGCTCGGAGCCCGGCCTGGTCCCTGCGTGTCCCCCGAAGGAAGTGGAGACCGCAGAAAGATCCTGGACTCTTCCCTTAAGTCAGGCCTGGCTCAGGTGGCGGAAAGGGGGAGGCGGTGGAAGACAAAAACGCAGATACTAAGGAGAGGAAGTGAGCGGTATTTAAGGTGGCGGAGGAGAGTTCTGTGGGGTAATTGGTAATGAGGAAACTGGTAGCAGCTGCAATCGTTTGTGCATGGTCCTCCTGAAATTCGATTATCAAATCGTCATTTAAGGGATCATTTATCATTTGGCAAACATTATGGAAACAGTACATTTGAATGCTCTCTAAACACTATGAAATAAGGATCTTTTAACATTTAAAAGCTTTTAGACAAACATCCACCTAAAACATTTCAGCAAAACAGTTCGGATGTCTAATGGTGCGTTCACACCGGACGCGAATGAAGCGTCAAGCGCGAGTGATTTACATGTTAAGTCAATGCAAAGACGC
>JAUMHG010000031.1:3571540-3588375 GCA_032359395.1 Enteromius anoplus
CTGTTGGGGATTTATTCAAAATTGAAGGCACACTGAACCAGCATGGCTACCACAGCATCCTGCAGCGACATGCCATCACATCCAGTTTGCGTTTAGTTGGATGATCATTTATTTTTCAACAGGGCAATGACCCCAAACACACCTCCAGGCTGTCTAAGGGCTATTTGACCAATAAATGACCAATCCAGATTTTTGGCCTGTACTCTGTACTGTATACACACACACACACATATATACGCATCATTTTATTTATTCAAGTAGAATTAATTACATTTTTTGAATATGGGATAGAATATGAGCTGAATTTCTTGAGATTCACCTTATGGGTTCAGTGATTATAAAAGGTAATATGGGGTGATATGGTTTTCATGGTCGCATAGGCCTCCTGGGGCAGCAGATTTATGTCCAATAATCACAGTTCCACACAATCATCTGACTGGCACTGTTCCTGCTGCAGTTACCAGATTGAGTCATAAAAAATACATTTCAAGGTTGAGTAATCATTTCAGCGAGTCCAAGTAAAGACACCGGCGGTGGGACGTTTTCTCTTATCAAAAAGAGCTTTAGGGAAACTGATTGGAATGTGGAATCATATTGAGCACTTATGATACATTTAAACATTCAACTGATTAATATTTAACTCAAATAGCAAACAGACAAAATGATATTTTGAACAGGAGCATTAAGATAAAAAAATCTAATCATTGGCCATAAACAAAATAAAAGAATATAGTTTAAAACAAAATAACTTATGTTTATATAAACAATAATAATTAAAATGCAATGTATTTGTACATTGGAAATGCATTTATATATTGTTTTTTTATATAATGTAGATATTTAATTTTAATTAAAAATGACTAAAAACATTTTTTACCTTTTATAGAAACACACAGATCATGAAAATAATGTCTCAAAATAGAAGCAATAATAATAAAAATAATGATCCTTAAAAACATTAGCAAAGATAAAGTTTTAATTAAAAACATTTTTTTTATTTTTTATTAATTAATTATTTTTGTGTTTCAGATAAAAAGCATTAAGCCCGTTTTAAGTTATATGATGGTGAGATTCAGCTTATTTGAGTCATTGCTCTTTTTGACACGCTTGTGAGCTTGTGAAGGTACGGCTCGTGAGGAGAGGTGTTGAGGTTAGGCAAACCACAGCGAGACCCGTCTGATTAATTACAGAAGCAGCACGTTAATATGGCTGCCACAGGAGCTCAATAGCTGCCCTGTTTAATTAATACTATCAGGACACAACTCCATTCATTCTTAATGCCAGCTTTCCGATAGCAGCGCACAGAAGCAGGGGGCAGACAGCGGGTCATTGATCTAAAGCACGCCGGCTTCGGTTCAGCCCTCGCTGGGTTTTCTCTAGCCTGGCCTAGATAGACCTGGAGACTGGATCACTTACAAAGTGCAGAATCAAACCAGTTTACATCGTTTATCATTATATGAAAATGAGCAGAGAGCAAGAGAAGACATAAAAACGTAGATAGAGTAGTTGCTGATCCATTAATAAATAAGTAAATGAATGAAAGAATAAATTAATGAATAAATTAAAAAGTAATAAAAAATAAAGGACAAATATAATAATGTCAATGTGACATTGCCACAAAAAAATTAAATAATAATAATAAATGGTATATTATTAAAAAGAAAAACAAGGTATTTAATCTTAGTTTTTTTATGTGTAACTTGATGGATTTTGTTTTATTAAAAAGTCCTTAAAAATGCATATATCAGAATAATGAAAATGGTGAAAATCTGACATAGCACAATAGTTAAAATAATAATTTAATTTACTTACGTAGTGCAGAGTATACATCATTTAGCTTTGTTTATCCTGGTTTTAAAATCATGAGATTAGGCTGAGAGTAAATAGAGACTGTAAAACTGTTGAAAGATGAAATATTAAGTTTTTTGGCTCGTCCTTGATCTGTCGTTCTTCTCTTACTGATAGCGGAATATTTTTGCACTTCTGGTTTATAAATAGCAGCAGCAGACATGTGTTATATTGATTTAATATTTGAAGGGCATCCTTGAGGTCTGCCTGCTTGCCTGATATTTTAGAGGTTTTTCTTTTGAGCTGTGCAAGTCCTGCTGTTTCCATCTCTCGCTCTGTATCTGATTTAAAACTTGTTAATATTACAGTGAAAGCCTGTAAAAGATTCAAGGCCTGACCATCAGCTCAAGCTCCAGTGCTGTAGACGCTTCCCTGTGTATAGTAAACATCCAATCCTGGAAATATAGACGCATACTGTACACACATGTACAATTAAATATATATGTTATAATCTCATGATGAACTCTCTGAAAAAACTGATTGTGATTGGTCAGTCATGACATTCCCTAGCAACACCATAGCAACCAACCAAACCTCGTAGAAACACCAAAGAAACCAGCTGAACCCACTGACAACACTATAACAACCACCCAAACACCCTAGCAACACCATAGTTACCACCCAGAACACCCTGTCCACCACATAGCAACTGTATAATATACCACATTTCCTGCACGGTAACTAGACCACCTTAGCTACACCATAGCAACCACCCAGAATACCCTAGCAATGCCATAGCAACACCCTAGAAACACAATAACAACTGAATAACACACCACATTTCATGTCCTAAAAAGTAATCCCCAGTAAACTCAAGAAATGCTATGGAAACAACCTGGAACACCTTAGCCATGCCATAGCAATCACTCAGAACACCCTAGCAACACCATAGCAACCAGAATACTCTAGCAAAGCCATAGCAACCACCCAGAACACCCAGAACAACTTTATGATAAACAGTACCTAGCAACACCTTAGAAACCACTCTGACACCCCAGCAACACCTTAGTTACTTTATAATATACTATATGTAATTCCCTTCTTAGCAGCCACCCAGAGCACCTAGCAACCCCATAGCAACACCATACAAAACCACCCAGAACACTTCAGCAACCCCATAGACATCACTCAGAACCCCACATGAGCTTAATAATATACGAAATGTAATTCCCTATCACTCAGAACACCTAGCAACACCATAACAACCACCCAGAACACCCTAGCAACACCACATAAACCACTCAGAGTGCCTTAGCAACCACCCATAACACATTAGAACACACTAGCAACACATTAGCAATTTTTATAATACTTTGCATCTTATTTCTTACATAGCAACCACCCAGAGCACCCTGGCAACACCATAGCAACCACCCAGAGCACCCTAGCAACCATTTAGAACAGCTTATCAAGTCTTTCACTTCATATCACTTGTAAATCAATAGTGTAGTAGTGTATCTGTGGCCGCTCCTCTCTTTAATTGCTGTAATTGAGTATGATGTCATTGTCCAGAGCGCAGTAGATGCGATCAGCCATGTATCGGTCTGAACACGACACCCTCTCAAATGAGATCTGCTGCTATTAAACTTGCCCATGCTGCCCTGACATCCTCTGAGATCACTTACACAGAATCCAATAGCCGCTAAATGAGATATTTGATATAATTATCATCATCATCATAATCATGGGCTGGATTCTCCTCCTTCCATGATCAGAGAACAACAACCGAAGACTGAATGATTTAGATCTGTTCTTCAAACATTAGTGCAGCACATCACAGTTTGTGTGTGAAGGATATAAAACATGAGGGTTGGGTAGATTCTCATCAACATCTCAGATGTCAGAGCAGAAGTGGTCCTGCTTCACTGAGTCCAGCGCTGCCAAATATGCTGTTAGCAAATAAATGAGAAGTGATGGACGTGTGTCGCCTTTGTGTTGTGGATCTGCTGTAATTGGCTCTTATTAATTATACTTGTACATTCAGTGGCAGCCGTCCAGCCACGAGTGCAAACAGTCAATAACAGCCATACAGAGACTGATGACAGGTGTGTGTGTGTGTGTTTATCTGGTAAAGATGAATGATATCCTTAACAACATTTATCTTTCACATGCCCTTTATATTCAATTAAAGGCTTCAGCGCTGTGAACACAACACTGGCTGCTGTTCA
This sequence comes from Enteromius anoplus, assembly GCA_032359395.1. Lineage (NCBI taxonomy): Eukaryota > Metazoa > Chordata > Actinopteri > Cypriniformes > Cyprinidae > Enteromius > Enteromius anoplus. The sequence goes on from JAUMHG010000031.1 coordinate 3,575,557, forward strand.
GACCATTCAATTAGATTGTTTGTTTATATTTTTCTAACTTTGACTTTTATTCCTGTTTTGACATCCAAATTATATCTCACCGCAAATTTAGGAAGAAAAGAAAAACATGAAATAATATAATTTAATCAAAAATGGCATTATTTTTTACCTTCCCAGAAAAATGTGGGGGCGTCAAAACAGGAATAAAAGTCACAGTTAAACAAATTTAAGCAAACAATCTAATTTAATGGTCTGAACAGCAGCCGGTGTGTGTTCACACGACTGTTTGACAGCGCTGAAGCCTTTAATTGAATATAAAGGGCATGTGTAATCTATATATATCTATTAATTTATTAACAGTATGTAACAGTATTCACTGATTTCAACAAAATGTTCTCAAACTTGCCTCTGCACAAAAATGGACATAGACATATTCTCACTAGTCCCACAGTCTTTTCAGTGACTGGGGTGGGCTTGCTTTGTGCTGCACATCTCTCAGATCTCGAATGCAGCTATGAGACTGCCTCTCTTAACTCATTTTCAGTGTCCAGCTTTGATCTAAAGCAGCTGCAGAAAACCCTCTCACATATAGCTGGGATATGGCAAAATGAAGACGCATTGCCAGGGCACTCCTGCCTAGCAGTGGGTGGCTAAAGACTTTAATTTAACTTAATAATGATACTAAATGTAAAATTACAAACCAATAAAAACAACCACGTTTATAAAAAAGTAACACAATAAAATTGGACAAAAAATATAATACCATTAAAGATCAATATATTATTTTTATTCAGCTCTATGAATCAGATATAAGTGTTTTTATAGTCCTGTAAAGCTATTATTATCAGAGCATGGCGTCATGAGAGTCATTTTAACACCGTTGTGCGGTACAGCTGTATTCATGCTACAGCACAATAGCACTATTGCAAACAGGAACAAGTATAGACATTTTCTGTCTGTGCATTATTTGAGTGGACTTTGCGCACATTAATAGAGCCTAACATTGAGTGAAACATCACGCACTGAATACTGCTGGGTGACGTGGCACATATTTTCAGCTCATTGGACCGTTTTTGCATCCGATTAAATATCGTCTGACTGTATGTACACATACCCCTCTTATCATAACTCCATGCTCCCCAGTTTGGGAAACACTGCATTAAGTAATTAAAGGCAGCAGAACACTGCCGTTAAGAAAAAAACAAAACAAAACCCATATAATCAGTTTCTTGCCTTGCACAAATGAGAATGAGTTTCATTACAGTAATGAGAACTGGAGGGAACTAGTTTTATTAATACATGTTCCTTATTTCAAGCAATTCATCAGTGCATTCCAGAAATATTAGTGTTTATAATATTTCATCCAGATGACTTGACTTTTAGGAAGAGTACAGTCTTCTTAAATTGACTGGAAACTGTAGAATGAAACATCACATTTGAACTGATCTCAGATGTTTCATTTTGTGTATAACTGTCAGGATATATAAGGAAACCTTATTTTTGTGGGATGAAATATGACCTGGATATATTCCTGACAGGCCGACAGCAGCAGCTGCTGTCCGTGGTGCTGAATGAGCAGATTTCACATCCGAGTGTCTTCCTCCTGCTTTCCTCAGCCGCTCCGGATTTCATAATTTGTTGTTGATTTATGTCATCAGTTTATGCACAGCAGACTCTCATGTCATGATAAAAATAGGTGTGTCAAGCTACATGCCGCTCCTCACAGAAATCACCGTTTCTCTCTGTGATCTCCAGCTGTTGTCTTTCTCGTACCCGTGCAGCCTGTCAGTGGTGTTAACCTGCTTTATAAAAAGCTCTTGTGTTTTCACACCTCCTGCTAAACTCAACAGATTTCTCTCGATGGTAAAGTGGCAGATCTGACAGTGGCCGTGGTTCACATTTGTCCACCGGAGAAGGATAATTATACTGTATGTCTAGAGGTTTGCACTTGTGTGTACCTGCAGCAGTGAGACAATTGTAACTGTCATCTTTTTACACCTGGACTCAACATCTATCACTAACTGTGTTTGTTCAATTTAAAATTGTCTTTTTTGTTAGTAAGTGTAAGGATGTCACGGTCCGTGTAGGAAGGATCAAGGAGATCGCAGGGTTTACGAAATAATACTATTTTAATAGAGCAAAGACACGGAGAATACAGGCAACCATACACATTCATTGACGGACAAAAGCAAACTCAAAAGACAGGGGTTTTATACACTGAGGGCAAATGAACTAAACACAACACAGGTGAGGAAAACAGGTGGGGCTCAATCAACTAATAATCACACAAACGACAGGAAATCCAAATAAGGGCAAACAGGAAACAACATGGGAAAATGAAACTAAAACAGGAACACATGAAAACGAAACCAAACTAAGCATACAAAAACACACAGACTTAAACAGAACTTGACAGACATAGAACGTGACAAAGGGATATTGTGTAACAGGTTGAGTAATTTATTAAAAAAACATTAACTAAATAAGTTGCTTAAAGGAGACACTTTAAAATAGGAGTCATATATAAATTGAATCCGATGTTAACGGCTGAACTTGGTTATATATATACACTATGGGTTGAGGTTGGGAAGATGTTTTTATTGTTTTGGAAGAAGCCTCTTTTGCTCACCAAGATTTCATTTTTAAAAATAAATAATTAAATATAGTAATAATATTACAATTTAAAATAACAGTTTTCTATTTGAATATATTGTAAAATGTATTTTTTTCCCCTTGATCAAAGCTGAGTTTCCATCATCATTACTCTAGTCTTCAGTGTCAGAATCCAATCTAATTTATTCTTAACTCTTGAATGGTGTTGACTCAAAACAACGTTTGTGCAAACACTAAACAAGCGCTGTGCATTGATGCATCATGGACAGACGCATGCATTAATCGGCGTGGGCCGCGCTGGAGAACTCTTTCCTGTCAGGTGTTCCTCTAGAGGCATGATTCACAAGGACCCACAGGCCAAAGCCGCTTCCCTCTGATGTGTTACTGATTGGTTAAGAGCTCTCAGTTCCCCCTCCAAGATGCATTTGTCAGCCTTCTAGTCATCATGTATGGCATCTGATGATTAACCACGACTCCAGCCTTTTAAGCAGCAGAGGAAGCGTCACTAACGGCCCGTCCTCATGCGGTCTCGGCTGTGTGTTTGAATCTGACGAACGCAGACATCTGCCCGGTCAGGACTGACTCTGTGCTTCGTGTGGGTGAAAGTGTCCTTAAATCAGCTGGAGCGTCGGCGGACTGAAAGTGCACATTAATGAGGGTCGCTTGTACTGGTGAATGTTTGTAATGATTTTGTATTTGGTTTGTGGTGTTTCCTCGGTCACACGTCTTTACTAGTGCGCCTGATGAATAACATGCTGTACAATTATTCTTTTATTGATATGTATTAAATTTAAAAAAACAAGGAATTGTTCAAGCCCACTTGAATTGATAATGTTTATGCCCTTATTTTATTACAACCATCTTTTAATAATTTTTATGAAAGCAAAAATTTCAATTTTTATAGGCTCCATTTATATACATAAAGTATATATATATATTTTACATTTAATTTAATTCAAAATTACATTGAATTACATTTACAGTATTTTATTTTAAGTTTTAAGAATTCAACTGATTAGGCATAATTAAGACAATAACTTTTTGAAATATTGAAATATGGAATTAATATGAAAAAAACATTTTATAGTGTTATTTATTGATTAATGAATTGTTAAACTTTTAAGAAATGTTATAATATTTTTGTTTTATATATTATTATATATTATTTATATTTTTAGTGTTTTATTTATTTTTATTTTTAAAACATTTATTTTTACAATAAATTGCTAAAAACTAAAAGTGGATTACATTGCAAATGCAACCCATTTTATATATAATGTTTATAATTTTAACATTTAAAATTACATTAAATTACATATCTTTTATTTTACTTATTTCAATTACGGTTAGGCATGCTTAAACCAGTTAAGACAGTAAACTTAAAATATGGGATAATATGAAAAAAAAGTATTTAAAAGAACATTTCATAGAGGTTTATTGATTGTTAAACATTTTAGATGTTTTATAATAATAATTTATAACAATAATATTATTTTATAAAATTATCTATATTTTTATACAACTTTCATAAATTGCTAAAAACAAAAAGTGGATTACATTGCAAAAAAATAAAAAAAAAATCTACATAACAAGCGGAGTACAAAAATCTTTATTATACAGTGAGTGTCACAGGGCGGTCCTCCGTGGCTCTCTCTGACCGCCATCAGCGGCAACCTTCCCCGGACTATTAATGTTCCTCCCGGACCGCTTTTCCCCACGCACCTCGGAAACTTCCACCCCAGGTGTTCGGCATTATTGATTCTTTAAAAGGGCGCGAATGGACTAAACACATCGCAAAGTTTTGTCTGCCTCGGCTACAACTCTAAGCGTTATTTCTGTGTATATTTCTGGATAGCTTTCTGTGTATTACCTGGACTGTTTAGTGGATTTCTGACTCTTGCCTGTTGTTCCTGACCTTCTGCCTGTCTTCCAGTATTGCTTTTGTCTCTTCCCCTTTGCATTATATACCATTGTTTGACCTGGATTGCCTGACTCTGATTGGAGATAATTAACTCAGCTAGCAAATGGATCCGAACGACTCTTATGATTCTTTACAGTGAGACAGGGCTACATATTAAAAAATACAGAATTTAAATTGCTGTTAAATTTGCTCTGTTTCATGATTTCAATTAATTAGATATGATTTTTGATACTATACAATAATGTAACCATATAAAAAGAAAAAAAAGGTTAATTAAAATGCAGGGCAGAGAACCGAATTTGGGAGAAAAAGTACAGATTTCCTAGGGCCCTACGCTCGTAATACCAACATGTTCAAAGTCTGTGTAACTGAATGACGCACGATTTTGGCAGACTTGAAGTCTTACTGAAAAGCCTCCTGCTAGGTTTGACTCGTAAGTCTCTATCTGAATGTGACACGGTGGCGTTCGCTAGCGGCAGGCTGTGAATTGGCCGTGCAGCAGATGGCCGGTTCACACTGACCGGTAAACAGATGCTTAGGGTCCTGTTGAGATCCAAATGTTGTGGAAATGGAAGAAGAGGGCATGCGTTTGAGTCCCACACGCTCAAAGAAGCGACTAATCCTTACAGACACTCACTGCCTGTTCTCCAGCGTGTCCTTGGCCTCCCTCTGAAAGCTCAGAATAGACTCGCATTTCAGGCTGAATCACTGTTTTACAAATATTTTTATGAGCGCCATCATGAATATGACCGATTTAATGACTTTGGCCCTTGTTTGCAGTCATTTTAGACTTTATAGCACAACAATGTTTTGTTTCCAGTTGGATATGTTTTCAAATAATGGGATAGTAATCTCTGACTTTAGTGTTTTGATAATAATGGTATGTGTGCAGGAATGCATTATGCAGCAGTGGATTCAGTGTTTTCTGCCCTCACTGTCACACTTCTCCTGACACTGAATATGAATTGCTCTATTTCCATCGTCACTGAGTCCATTAGAGACGGGTGATATAGTCAAAAATAATGTGTCAATATTTTCAGCTTTTTGTGAGTATATTTTGGTCTCAAAGAGCAATCGTTTCAATCGAGTAGTCAATTCTCCAGGGAGATTGAGCCAAACATGCAAGTCAAAACTGACCCTGTTTGTCTTCATAGTCTTTTTGTGAAATGCAACCATCTGCTTAGTTATTCAAATTATTGAATACAAAAATTATAGAATTGAGTAAATGTTATTATATAGTGCTCATTTAAGTCTCCTGAGATATAAAAACAAGACAAAGCAATAAATGACTCAAAATTAAATAATTAAATAAATGTTGAAATATGTAACTAAATAATGAAATACATAATGAAATAATAAAATACATAAATAAATGTAGAAAGAAATATGTAAATAAATTAATATATGTATTTTTATTTATTTAATAATTCATTTATTTGTTTTTATTTATTTATTTCTTCATTGTTTTCATTTATTAATTTAGCAGAAAAAAATACAGATGAATAAAACAAACATTAAGCAATCTACTGTATATGTTTAATATTATAAACACTATAATATTATATAAATAAATAAAGAATGAATGAATAAATACTTAAAAGAATAATTAAATAAATAAATAAATATTTATACATGTATGCATTTATTTTTGCATTTGTGATGTATTTAAAGATTTATTGATATATTTCAACATTTATTTAATGATTTAATTTTGAGTAATTTGGCCCTCCACCATAAAATGCTTCTAATGAAGCAGTCAAAAGTTTGGAGACGTTTACTTATTCTTTATTTATTTACATTTTCTTTATTAAAAATACAATGTGTTCAATTATTTTAAATGTGGAAAATATATAAATAATGATATATTAAACAATAAACTATTTATATAATAAAAGTAATAATATAATATAAAAATAAAACATGTAACTTTAAAAATACGATGATGATTATTATTACTATTTAAAATCATGTAATTTAAATGAACTGTCATCATGTACAGAAATTCATAAACAGGCACAATGCATATTTATCTACAAAACTAATTTCAATTTTTTATTTATAAACCTGTTTAATAAACTTTGAAAAAGAGAGACATGGAAAAATAATAAAAATAAATAAATAATAGTAATAATAAACTACTTTAGTGCTTTCAGGATCTTAAAGGATCCTTCAGAAAGCCTAATTAAAAGTGTGCAGAAGACATGAGCATGTCTGTGAGCATGACGTGAGCTGGTGTTGAGAGATTCTTTCCCACGCTTCTCTCAGGCTTGTGTTTATCTCATGTTTAGTGTGCAGGTGCAGTCCTGTTCCCTTCCTCCTGGACGTCTATCCTGCTTATCTGAGCAACTTTCACATCCAGCCCTGATCAAAACATGCCTCGCTGTAGTCACGTTTGTGTAGCTGCACCAGACAGATGTTTGGAAACACTTGAATTTATGTTGCTCTTGAACTAAAGCAACGGATGGTCAAACTCCTTTAAGCTAAAATATTTACTCGATTTCTCCCTGAGACTAACATTTCAGTAATTTTACGTATAGCACATCTGTTTGTTTATGATTTTCTGATATTTTCATTTTATTTGTTTTCTGATGTTTTTATTGCATTTTTGAAGTATAGGAATTTAAAGTCTTGAAATGAGTAAATAAACATTTATTGTTCTAATGTTTGAGTTTTATTACATAACAAACCATAATAATGCAATGAATACAAAGAAAAAACAATAATCAAAATAAAATATAATATACACATAAAAAAGACAGTTTTTGCAATGAAGATAACATATAATATTCATAATCCAATTTATTTTCATAATGTTAATGTGAATATTCTTTATATTCTTTAAACTATTATTTATTTTTTAAACATGCTACTTTTTAAATTCTATATTTTCTTTAGATCTAAAATATCTCTCTCTCTATATATATATCCATAGGTGTGTGTATATATATATATATATATATATATATATATATATAAAGATAAATTATTTTATTTGAGCATTTTGTTTTATTTCATGAACATTTTATTGATTAAGATTGTTATTATAGCTCAGGAGATTTAATGGATCTCTAAGACAACTTTATTTCCTGATTTATCTCACCTTACTTCTAGTGTCTCATACAGTACCTCAGGAGAAATAAAATCTAACTCAAATGAGTCATTGGTCATTTTCCAGTGAGAGTGTAGAGCTGTTAATTAAACACTGAGCAGCTCAGATCATTGTCTGAATTCATATTGAGATCTCTGACTTCTTCTTGCAAGTGTTAGTGTCTGAGACATTAGAGAAATCATGAGATTAAACACATGAGATTAAAGAGATGTGATACGGAGACTACATTTGTCACCATTTGCTGAATAGAGCTGAATGTCTTTTTGGTAAGTGAGTGTGTGTGTGTGTGTTTGCACTAGTGTCAGACATCTATATGAGAGTGTTTGAGCCACATAATGCTGGTTTACTGGCCTCTGGATCTGTTCTTCCTCACATATGTGTCTGTGGTCATCTGTGTAATATCACAGATCAGGTGGAGTGGTCAGTGAGTGAGGACAGTCCAGATTGATGAGAGATATGCTCCTTTACCACACATTCACTCGCATTTCACTCGCAAATCAAATCCTTCAACACCTGCTGCTAGGTGAAGATGGCACAGTATCGCAATGCTCCGGGGAAGATATTTATGAGCTTATTTGCCTAGAATTTATAGGGGGTTATTTATTGATTTATTTGAATATGTGTGTCTGGTATTGTACGGTCGAGGGTAGATGCTCAGGTGTTATCACTGCTTGCTATCCTAAAATGTGTTTTTCTCATAAATAGTTTAACAAATCAACGAAATGGTTCAATCGGACAGTCTATGTAAATTCACATCATGAATTCATGTCTATAACCATTCTTATAATGTAGCTTAACTTATATTTTTTAAACTACCGTTGTTTTTTATAAATTAGGTGTAACATAGGTTTCGTTATTATTAGGCATGTTCAGATTTCTGTAGTGTCAAGTTTTCATTGTTTTTCTAGTGTTTACTTATACATAAATAAACAGTATGTAGACATCTGATTTATATTCATATAATTATTTATATTCATATAATCTCATCCAATTATATATATATATATATATATATACAACTTATAACTACACACAAGATTTAGTAAAACATTAAATTAATACATTTTTCTAAATAGACCTGGTTGTTGTAAATATTTATATTATTTTATTTATGTTTGAGACATTTAAAAACAGCAAAAAAATATTTTAAAATAGACCAAAAAAAGGAAAATGCATATAAATATTAAAACTAAATAGAAAATTAACAAACAACATTATATCTGTTGTAATAATAATAATAATAATAATAATGCATGGAAAATGTTTCCTCTGAAAATAGAAAAATACTGCACATATATCAGATGCCATAATGTTTTGGACGTAATTTGAACAGATTTTTAGGAACACTCAGAGGTCTGTTTATCAGATTCCAGTGTCCACTAATGTTGTCCGTCCCATAAAGCTCCATTCCCAAATATCCGCCCCCGTCATGTACAAACAGCCTCTCTCTGGACGCCCGCCTCTGTCACGTCACCATGGAGCTGTAAATGTGCGCAGTCATGGCAACAATCTCCATGCCGCAGACGACGCACAAGGAGCCTTTAATGGGAAGAGTGTGAGTGTATTCAGGGAAACACAGTTTGTCTGCTGTCCAGCCCTCATTAGTGCTTCTCTGAGACGCATCTCTCGTCTGAGATCACATAGCAGTGGACAAACCTCGTCTGTGCCAGCGTGAAAGAGGGCATCAGTGTAAATATTTGTGTGGCTTTGCTTTAGTTCAGCAAATGTTTCCCCAGCATGCACTGCTCTGGTGTAGGGGCGGGTTTGTTGAGGTTTAGGTTGAGGGTTACGGACGGTCAGGGATTTGTTGATGAAAGACTCTCAGCTGGCCTTTTCTCTGGAGTGATACTTTGATCTGCGGAGGGAAATCAATGGAGGCTGAGCACACAGGTCTTCTAGAGGTCTCATTATGAGCTTCTTACACTGGAGATGAGGACATCTACTGTCTGTCCCTAAAGCTTGAACACACGACCCTACCCTCTCAATGCACTTTGGCCTTTTACCATTATTATTACTGTTTTGTTTTTTTTATTATTGGAAAGAGATATAATCCAAAGCATCTGTTTATGACATTTGTTACTTTTTCAACATTTATTGCTTGTGTATATATATATATATAATCAAAAAGTTCTTCATGACAGAAACAGATTAATATACCTCTTCAAATGACCTCCCAATTATACAAAAATCACTTTTTTTAAATAGATAAAATAAAAGGAAATTAGATTAAATAAAATAAAAAAAGTTTAAGCATTTTTTTATGTATTGATAATTTTGTATATCTTTTAATAATACTTATAGATTTTTATTATAAGAATAGTGGTTGTATGGTATTTGTATATTATTGAAAAATGTATTTAAAATGTATGGAAAAATAAACACACACACACACTTATATATATATATAGACTAATAGTCATAATTTGTATAGAGAGAATAGAAGTAATATATATATATATTTACGAATTTTTTTTTTCATATATAAAATAAATATAAAATATATTTACAAGAATTCTTAAGTTATTATTTATATAATTATAATCACCCCAAAATAATTAATTGTTCCATAATTTTGCGCAGTTAAAGATATATAATTAATTAATTTTATAAAAAACCATGATAAAAACCCCACCCCCCCCCACCAAAAAAAGAAAAGGAAAAAAAAAAAAATATATATATATATATATGTGTGTGTGTGTGTGTGTGTAGAAGTAAAATTAAGTGTGGTGTTATAATTAGAGAGGGATTTGTTGTTGAGGGATTAGACTATTTACATGCAGGTTTAATTACTTTTTAAAGGAGCATAAAAAACCCTCCTTTTCTTTTTCCATGCATGCAGTTTGATCTTTGTCAGCTGTTTGTGGGGGTATGAATAAGTGATTGTTTGACTGTGTAAATGCTGTACCTTCTCTGTCAAAACCCTTTAGTAAAGCACAGACAGACAGAGAGAGGAAGAGAAAGAGACCCATTTTCTGGAGGACAGTCCCTCTGGCAGGTGATAACACTAATGAGATGTCCAGCCACTCTCCACATCCCATATACAACACTGACATTTAACCATCTGCGGCGTCTCTTCCACTCAGAGTCCCACAAAGCTAAATACCACCGTCTGACATCCGGCGCAGCCAAACCAGAGCCTGCCACTTCATTAAAGTCAGATAAACGTCCCTTACTGAGCCAGTGATATAGGATTTCACACACATAACACAGAAGAGATTCTTGACTCGTACGGCCCAAAGCCATCTTTATCTTTAATCAGTGGGCCTGACATTAAACATCCACGTTCATTTCTCTGTGATTAGAAATGGGAGAGTTAACAGTGTTATCTTCACGCACAAACATGTGACATATTGTTACCGCTTTTGTGAAAAGCTCCAGAAAACAGCAGCACAGTCATAAGATTGTCCAGCTCAGCGATTCAAGCTGCGTTTGGGAATAAAAGCTGCGTGTCGGCGTCTCTCGGGAACTGGAGCTGGACGGTTAAGGTGAATTTTGAGTTGGATTTGTTCTGTATTCAGAGTCTTAACGCTGAGCTGGCAGAAATCAGGTCCTACATCGCTAAACTGATAGCGGGATCTTTTGTGCTGTGCTTGAGCGTGTGAAAGGCAATGCTAGCAGACAATAGAGCTGATTCTCACAGGTGTGCAGGTTTGAAAGAGCTTCATTTTCTCTCTGTGACCTCGAGTGCCGTTTGACCTTTGACATACTGTTATTATATTCATACAAACACAAGATAAACATTCACAGACTGCTGTCAAATACGGCTTCAGAGGTAGATTTCAATTCTAATACTATACTAATACAATAATACAATACTAATAATAGCTTTTTAAGTAAATATTACATTCATAAGTATCTAATTGAAAATTATTAAAACATTATTAATATTAATGTCACATGCATATACATGTTTAAAAAATATTGAAATATTTATGCCAACTGATTAAATATGAAAATACTACATAAATATACATCAAATTATAATACTATATTATTTAAAAATATTACTATACTATTATATTATTATATAAATTATTGCTATACTAATATAAAACTAATATAAATGTATTTATTATTATAAATTATAAATATAAAATTAATATAATGCATCTATTTAAAAATATTCCAAGTACTAATAATATTTTATATTTAAATAAAATAGCAATATTTTACAAATGTGTCTATTTAGGAAGTATTCAAAATATTAATTTACAATAGTAATATTTACATAGTAATAATATTAATGTAAAAATATATTAAAAATAATAATTAAAATCATGACACACTGCCATTAGTATTTATTATTATTATTATTATTAAATTCATTTATTTATTTATATTTTATTATTATTATTATTTTTTCTCTGTGCTAGTGATACTGTAGACAGACTTCTGTTGTAAATGAGTTTTTATTGTAGTATAGACTTGGAACAGAAGTGCAGGTACTTTTGACATCACTTTATCCAACTATAATTTAACCTGTTTAGATGTTTGACTTTATGATATTAAACACATACCAGTGGCTTGAGGTTTTTGGATGGACTCTGTTATACGTTTATCTCCCATGATCCTCTCTGTCTGGTGGGCGAGTAATGGAGTTTCATCATATTGGCTCTCCAGACTCCTGCGCTTTTCCTCAGGCCTTGGCCTCTGTTTCTGAACCAATGCGATTGTGTCGAGGGTTTGTACGAGTTCCCTTTTGCTCTTTCTCTGCTAAATGTGTTTAGAAAGTTTCTTCATCCACAGCCGGAGGTTCGTACACAATCTGTGATCTCGCTGCTCTTTCAGCGTAACTGTGTTTGCTTTCATCTGCTCTCCAGCGCTTCGACTTTGCTTTTACAACAAGACTCTTTCAGATATTGATCTTGCAACTAAACATTGTCATAAGAGCAAGCAGCCAGTAATTAGACTCGTTTATGTTTTACTAACATTACAGCTTCTGATTTGCCAGTTCAGTTTTTTTTACAGTTTTTGACAAAGCAGCAGGATTTATTTATTTATTCTTTGAAATCGATTTATTTTGTATTATTTTATTCTGTATGTACACACACACACAGAGATACACAATATTTAGCATGTATTTATACTTTATTTTATACAGATACATAAATACATGACCTATGGGGGCAGTCGTGGCCTAATGGATAGGGAGTTGGGTTTGTAACCCAAAGGTCGCAGGTTCGATTCCCAGGTCCGG
>JAUMHG010000031.1:3636577-3651808 GCA_032359395.1 Enteromius anoplus
GGTAATTAGTTACCAAATTTAATAAGTTTTACTTTTTATATTTTGTTTCAGTTAACTTTTCTTTATTTCGAGGAGTGAAAATATATCTTTTAATATTGTTTTAGATTTCGTTACGGCTAACAGCCCTGTATATTTAATCACCTATATTTCCACTGTTTCCCATCGGCGTGGATTTCAAAGCGCCGGAGAAACGCTCCCATGATCCTCCAGCACATTCCTCCCGGATCCGCTCTCGTGTGAAAGAGCCGTTTTTAAAGCTGCGAGAGGAAGAACACAGCAGTTTGAGTTTATGAATAATCAGACTGCTTCAGACTCTTCTGGATGAGGTTAGAAATCAGGTCAATCTTCACTACATCTCAAGTGTTTTAAACACAACACTTAAGCAACTGGCTTTCCTTCAACTTTTACAAGTGCATAACCAACTTAACCAGCCTTGAGAGGTCAAGAAAAACACTTAACAACTCTTAAAAACTCTACAAGGTCAGCTGAGAGTCTCAAAAAGAGCACCACAATATTTACATCCATTCTTTCTAGTCTTTTTCTGAAAACCACACAGAAATCAATGAATTATGATTCAGCAACAAACACTTGACTTTACAGAATCTTCAAAATCTCAGAGAAATATCATGCTCACGAATGTAAATAAATTTAGTGCTCATTTATTTTTTGTTTACATTGTTAATGTAACAGTACAGAACATGTTTTGTTACAGTAATGAGAAAAACAAACGCAATGTTAAAATAAAAGTCTTTTTTTTTAACGTTAGAACAATTTGATTTTTTTGAAGTGCATCTCAGCTCTGTCTGACTGTCGCCTAGGCCGTGTTTTACTCCGTTTACTCCGGTAACGTGTGTGTTTTACCATATTAAAGCCATGTAGGCGCTGCAGTCCACCGGGTTACAGAAGATGTGGCCCTCGACGCCGGGTCTGGGGGCCCGGATCCACAGAAAAACTGTATCGCTGGTGCCCAAACTCACCTGGAGATTACGATGGAGTGAGAATATTGTTTTGATAGGTCTCTAAAACTGATGAAATGTTAAGTTTTTTAAAAGAACAAAAAATAAAAGGCTTCTTACGACTTTCTATTCTCACCCTAAATAAAACATGATAGGAATGTTTATTTTTTTATATTCTAAGAATTATTTTAAATGTTATTTAAAGGTTCATAAAACACTCTACTAACTTTATTTTCACCCACCATAAAACATTATTTTTTAAATGTTTTTTTTAAATATATTTCAAAAAATTACTTATTACTTTCCCACTTTTTTTTATTTATTTATTTATTACTTAATTTGTACGCAATACGTCATTTGAACATTTTAATAACAATGATGTTAAAAACGAAGAGACTAAGAACATGTAAAAAAAAAAATCATGATTAAAACATTATTTAAATGTTAAAAACAGTGTCTTTATAATATTCTGCAAACATATATATATATATTACATTTTTTATAATGTATGGAGGGCCATATTACTCAAATTTAAATCAAATAAATGCTGAAATATATAAATACATTGTTAAATAAATAAATAATTAATTAAATATATAAATAAATGCAGAACTGTATAAATATTTATTTATTCATTCAATTATTCGGAGAGAAGGGAAGTAAATGTTTCTAGTGTTTATGATATTAGATCTATTGGTTTCTTAATGTTTGTTTTATTTATCTGTTTATTTCTGCTAAATAAATAAATAAATTAATTAATTAACATACTAATAAATAAATGAATGAAGAAATGAATGAAGAAATAACAAAAAAAATATATATATACACATACATATACATATATATATATATATATATATATAAAAATGTATTTATACAATCTACATTTATTTATGCATTTTATTATTTCATAATGTATTTAATTATTTATTTATACATTTTAACATTTATTTAATTTTGAGTCATTTGGCCCTCCACAATAATCTTCCTTATGATGTTTTTTGCATAACATGTCCGTGCATGTGTGCCCTTGATGACTAAAAGTGCTTTTGCATTAATAAAAGTGTATTAATAAGTCCCTCACCGCTAGATCTCCTTCCTGTAGCCTCATACCAGCCAGAGATCCTGAAACGAGAAACATTTCTGATCATTAAATCAGACAAATAAAGGTCTGTAATCAGAGCGGAAGCTTTGAAGGACGACAGAAACCTAATAAAGACGTCTCTGAAGGCAGACAAGCATCTGGAAGAATAGGATCTGGTTTTGAAGGAGGCTGTTAAAGCTGAACACACAGACTGTAGTTTAATAGCACCCGGTCAGTGGTGCCCGGATACTAATATCAATACATCAGGAAAATCCATTTCAGCAAAACAGAAACGCTGTCAGCTGAATGACTTACTTCATAAACTGAAATGCATCATTGTCACTTTTTTTAGCTGTTTCATAAAACATGGCCTCCACCACAAGAATAAATGACTAATGGCTCTACACATCAGCTCACTACTGAGAACGTGACAGTGTCCTTGGAGTATATTTATAATTGATCTGCATGTATATATTCAACAAGTATTTTATTTTTGTTAAGAAAAAATACTTAAAGTTTTACAATAATTATTAAAAAAATATATTATGTACAAATACTTTACATGATAGTATGTAAATAGTAGTTGTGGCATATTTTTATTTAATGCCATGTCAGCATCGTAGGCTATTTTCATTGCAAAAACAATAAAAAAAAAAAAAACACACATAACCAATACATAAAAGTTATATTACAGAAGATTTAAAAAAAATAATATATTAATATATGATAAAATATTCAACAAGTTTTTCTGGCAAAGAAACACTGAATGAATCTTTGAGTTGATATAATATAAAATAAAATATATTTGAATATTTAAATTATTAATTGTGTATAACTAAAAACACCCATACATATTCTTGCATGTAATTTTTTATAAAAATATGTTTATCTAAAGTATTATATACAATAAAAAGTTTATTTTAAAGTTTGAATTATATTAATTATTCTAAATTATTATACTTTATATTCATTTAAATACATGTTTTCTATGTCTTATAATTCATTAAAAACTGTAACATTTTAGGCAATAAAAATTCTATAAATTATTACATTTATATGTATGCGTGTGTGTGTGTGTTATATTACTTTTATTATGTATATTATATATATATTATATATATATGCGTGTGTGTATATGTGTGTGTGTGTGTGTGTATATATATATATATATATATATATATAAATATATATAAAATATAAAAGCATATTTTAATTATGGGATTGGACCATTTATTTAATATACAAATGATTTATGTGAAATACATATTATAACATTTATGCTATGTATTTTTAAAATTATTTAAATTGAATTATTTATAACAATTAATATAAAACTGATATTAATTTAAATATACACACATGATATATTGACTCTGAAAAGCACAGACTGTATTCATGTGCTTCTGCTGCCATCTACAGTCAGTAAGACCTCAGCAGAGATAACATGTTGTACACTGTAAAATCACATATACATCACCTATTTGTTATTATTTTTTTTATAATACAGTCCAGCTCCATGCTTCAGACGGACAGAGACAGAAAGGCTGTGTTTACCAGGATTGTCTCCAGTGAAGGACACCACTTGACAGCTCTCTGGGAACCCGAAGCGTTTGGAGTAATAAAGAGACACACAGCCCTGGAAACACACACACACACACACACACTATGAGCAGCTGACACTGACTCGATGTTAAAGACACGGTCATTGTTGAGATAAAGAGAGTGTATTTGACCAGAACGGCTGTAGACGGCGTCAGATCACCGAGGACCTCCAATAACTGAGGAGCTGAAGCGTCCAGACACACCTCAGACCACCGCTTCTGAAATATATCCATCAGATTCATCCCAGAGCCTTCACACACACACACACAATATATACATCAGATTCACCCCCGAGCCTTCACAAAATATTGTAAAAGCTACTATATTTAAAAATCTTACTAATATTTCACAGTTTATTATTCCAACTCCAGAATTATAATCTGCATTAATTGAAAATTGCATAGTAATAATTCATGTGTATTATAGTATTATATTAAAATAATTATATTAATGTATTATATTTTAATAGTATTATATTAATTAAATACAAATATTTTATTTAAAATCTATACTACAAGAATATGTTGCGGTGTATTTTACATAATTTAAATTTTATATAATATTAATACATTACATTTTAATCTTATTATTTTATTTATTGCATACAAATATGTATTTAAATGTATGCTATAAGAATGTTTTGGATTTATATAAATTCTGTAATTAATTATAATACACAAATATATACATATGAATGTAGACATGATAAAAATATGTAAAAAAAAAAATAAAAATATATATATATATATATTTGAATGCATGTATATTTTTTATTTAAATTGCATGCATATGATTTATATAAATTGAACTTTTATTATCATTTATATTAGTTTGAATGTGACTGTGTGAGCTTCAATGCAGACTTCAGACACAGAGAGGAGCTTCTTAATAATTCACAGCTTAATATTTCAGCTCATCTGATCTGGGCTTTATAGAAAATCATGCGCGAGTTATTTATAATGCATCATTTCTTGACATTGCAAATGCGATCTGACATCTGAGAAGGGAAGGAGGTAAAACAAATGAGACGTGAAAGAACTGCAAGATCATGTTTAGTGCAAAAAACTGAAATACCGTCGCTGAAGTCGATCGGAGCATAATCTCCCAGGAACAGAGAAGCAGCGAAGCTGCTGATGAGAGAGATCCTCTGAAAACAACAGCAGATTACATGTTATTAACACAAATATTGATATTCATTCACACGGATAATTAGTGCTCAGCTTTAATTACTGGCAGTGTGTCTGACACTAAAACATTCTTTAATTCAGCAACTCAGAAAGAATATTTATTCATCACTGAAGCCATCTGTTTACAGCTGCTTTAAATGCCTATATATGTATAAATAATTAATTACAACTTATATTTATATATTATGAAACAACATTTATAAATATGGTAAATTATTACACATATTTAAGAATTTTTTATACATTTAATTTATTAATATGTATGTTTGTGTACTGCAATATGACATATATATATATATATATATATATATATATACACACACACACACATATTATGTAAACTTATTTTGGATGTGATTAATCAATTAATTGTTATATTAAATTAATTTATATGATATTCTACTATACTAATTATATCATTGTAATTTAATATACATTTAAATTCATTTAAATATGCATTTATATTTTAATCTGACTTGAATACCTCATAAAAGGGTTGGACAAGCAAGGTTTATTACTGTTGATTTCTGAAATAAGAATTTGGGATGGGAAAAAACAAAACACAAATTTCTTTTCATGTCGGAACTAAATTATTATTTTTTTGACTATAATAACCTTTTTATTTTTACATATATTATTTAAAGGTTATAAAAATTGTATTATGTTACATTATAAAATATTATAACTAATATCAATTTAAATACATACGTATGTTAATTGCTGAACTGGTCTTAAAGACACCATGAAAAAGTTGTGTTAATATTATTTTCCACTGAAACCTAATTTTAAACAGATTTAAGTTGATCTGGAGAGCATTGTATTTTTCAGTCAATCATATGAAGATTGAGATTCACCTCCGTCTCACTGAACTCATTCGGCTTCGACTGATAAATCTTGGCGATCTGGTTTCCAGTGAAACGCTGGGGAACAAACACACCCAACACTAAAACACAACTTAACTGTAGGTATTAATATATTTCTAGGTGATTTAGAGCAGGTTAAACACACCTCGTACGCTCGAGAGCCGGTGATATCTGCGAGGCGTTGAGCACCTCCTACTGACCGCTCCAGACACCGACACTGACCCTGAGTACTCGAGTCCATCCAGACCGGACTGTCCTGTACCGCAAAGCACTCCTGCACACACACTCCAGTGAGTTTACAGATAAACACAGACATATAGAAGCAGTGCGCATGTGATACAGCTATAAAACACATGATATTTATTTATTCATGATTTAATGCCATGTCAGCAACAGTGGCTATATTCATGCCAACATTTCAAATTCACGTTTCAGTCGTATATATATCATATCAAAACAATTATAGAACAGTTTTGTGCATGCATGATTTTAAACGTGTTTTCTGCAGACAGTTCTGTCACACATCAGGTGGAGTATTAACCGTGAACGCTGGACGTTAGACCCTCAGTAAACAGTGTGAGGACAGACAGAAGAGTGTGTGTGTTTGTCCTGATGTTGTGGTCACCTGTAACTGATGGTGCAGATGTTTCTGAGGGTTCAGATGATTCAGGGTTCGTCTCGCACCCTTCCTCCAGAACACACTGCCATGTTGCTGAAACACAACAATTAAATCAAGGCGAGCATGCATTAATTAATGAACAGAGCCAAACTGAATCTGCATGTATATATGTGTATGTGCATGTATAAATACTGCTCCAAAAATACATAAATCCAACCCAAAGCACAATTAATTTCAGACAGCATCTGTTAATACATAAATAATCATAAATAAATAAATGCTCACCTGTCCACTGCCTGAGATGGCTTTAACTCGAGAGAAATCAAACCCAGTGCTTCTCATTTTCTCCAGAAGAACGTCCAGCGCCTGCGGTCAGACAGTTAAGAGATCACGTTAATGAATCCAATTAACAGCACAACGACTGCTTAATTAATAATGATATGTATTGATGAGATTTCTATTATTCTATTATTATAATTGTTTTCTGCAGGTGTGGTGGATTATGAGAGATCTGATCAGATATACCTTCACCCACATGAGCGCTGGAGACGTGACCGTCAGCTTATCATCGTGAATATGAACTCCTCCATGAGTCCTGACCAAAAACATCATCATCAAATCAAGTAACAATTATTACAGAATATTAAAACTGCGAATATCAGGACTGGCAAACAATTTGAAACAATATTAATCAATGAATATAAATTTTTCTAGTTATGCTCAGCCCTCAAAATACTTTACTGGCTAAAAACTGCTCTCTGCGAGTTATTAATAATAGTTAATAATAGTGCTGTCAAACGATTATTC
The DNA here is from genome assembly GCA_032359395.1 of Enteromius anoplus. Taxonomy (NCBI): domain Eukaryota; kingdom Metazoa; phylum Chordata; class Actinopteri; order Cypriniformes; family Cyprinidae; genus Enteromius; species Enteromius anoplus. Next base: position 3,643,696 of record JAUMHG010000031.1, read on the forward strand.
CCACTTAAACGCATCCAAAGTAAAAGTTTACATAATATATATTTGTACTCTGTATATTTTTTATGTATATATAAGCACACACATACAGTATATATTGTGAAATTGTTTTTACATTAAAAAATGTTATATTACATATAGATATAAACATTACATATTTTTCACATATGATTTTATTTATATATCCATAATAAATATACACAGTACACACATGTATTTTATGAGAAAACTTTATTTTGAGTGCAATTACTGGCGATGAATCATTTGACAGCACAAATAAATTATATAATCATAATATATCAAATGCATTTTATTTAAATGTATTAAAAAATCTGTATTAGTGAATTCATTTTTGCCACTGTGTTTTAAAAAGTTTAAAACATTGTATGACGGATCAGCATTTCTTTTCTTCTTCATTTAATGATTTATTTTATTTTATATATTTATTTATTTATATATTTTTCTCTAAAATAATTTATTGGCCAGAAATTCCTCTTCATGAATTATTAAACATAATTCTTTATCAAAGCTCACTAAAATGTCTTGACCAAAAGGTGTAGGAACCCTGTACGATATCAATATAATAACAGTAAAGTGATTTTGTGATACTGTACCTGAACTCGGGCAGCTCGCTGTCAAACTGGACATTGCTCTGGTGAATCACCTCAAGATTTCCATCAACAGCCACCACTTTCAGCTTCAGAAATACACATCAGGACATTCGAGTGTGTTTAAACCCGTCTGTATCCGCTTCATTTACATTTACACAGGTATTTTTGCATTTGTCCACTCTTATTTCATTCAGGTTCACATTTTATTATTCACTGAGAACTAACTCCAAGTTTTATGCTGTTAAAATTAATAAGCTGTGTCCAGGAGCCCATACCAGTAATTAACTTTTGTTTTACTAAATTCATATTTTGAGCACTAGTTAATGCATGAGGTTAGATTAGAGAAAACCAAGGCTAATTGGGAAAAAGCCAGCTAATCTTATTATTGATGCACAGATTTTCACACAGAGACGAAAAAAAACTTGACATTAATGACTTATATAGTGTTTTTCTGAAAGCTCTACATTACTGAAAGCGTGTCAGACACAGAAATATCTCGAAACAATGCTATCTTAACGTACACAACAGTATCTTGTAGAAATCATTGTGAACACATCAGAATCATAGCATTTATCAGATATGTCCCTCTCACTCCATTAACTACAGTACCTTTTGTAAGCGTATCCTCTCATAAAATTACTTCAGAACACAATCTCTCACTGTAATGAGCATTAATCTACCTGTTGCGTGCTGAAATCGAACCCCAGAAAACACGAATCAGCTCCTGCAGCCATTTAGATCACAAACATCCCGCCATTGAGTGCTACACTGTAGCGAAGACTCGCCTTATTAATATTCATGAGGACCCTAACTTTAACTTCCTGGAGCGACGGTCATGTGATGTGATTAACATTCATGAGCGCGTCCTTCACCAGAGCAGGATTCGTTCTTTCACCTCGCTTAGTCACGCCCACTCACCACCGTCAGCCAATCATGTCATGTAGTATCATTAATATTTATGACCAGCGAGCACGTGATATTAAAGGTACCTGCATCGCCTAAAAAAACATGTTTGCTTAACCATGTGAACTTTAAACTGTGACCCCGTCATGCTAGCTGTTTGCTGTAATTATTGCCGTGCTTTTTCATACATATATACTTATAATAACACATTTTCGGCATATTTTAGAAACAATTTACGGAAGTTGCATAGAAGTTTTGTAAAAACAAAGCTTTTGAAGTGAATGTGCAAAATAAAGCAGCCAAGCCATCTGAGCTCATTTTATTCCAATAAAATAGTATTACATAGTATTTCATGAACGACCTCATATTGTGTTCAAGCAACCCAAGATTTAATTCATGCAACAATATTCATGTCTCAGTTCATTGCTGCTATTAACACATTACAAAATTGCATTGTATATTGTATTATTTTAATGTTGGGAGCAATTCACCTGAACAAACTGCTTACAAATGATTGAGTTTCTTCACCTCACCCACTGCATCAACAATACTGAGCAAACATTCTGACGAATTACTTGATTAATGAACTTAACTGCACTATTTAGTTTTTCTAATGTCTTTGTTTTCTCTCTTTTTACTCTATAGTTATTTTAGCTAGACTCTGCACAACATATTAGTATAGAAATATAAATACTGCATGAGTGTTCCTTGTCTTTGTCTTGAGAACCACCTTGAGTTGCCCTTCTTTTGTTTGCATTTTGATGCAACTCTTGCTGGCAATACCCACAAAGCACACATGAGCCAAGAGCCTTCAGATGGACAGATCGAGCTGTGTTTATGACTATACTGCAATAAAAGCAGATTTGTGTGGATGTTATCAGGATGTGCTGTTGCTCGTATCTGACGTGTGCAGACGTGTGGAGAGAGATCGAGACAGCAGAAGAGGACCAGAGCAGTGTCAGGATGGACATCGAGCTCTTAGAAGAGCAATACAGCTCCATCAGAGAGAAACAGAGACGACAGACTGCGCTCATACACTTCAGGAAGGGTAAGAAGTAATGTTTGGGTTTGAAGGTGAAGTTTACGCTCACTCAAGGTTCTGAGCTAACAGTCTTTCAGTGTTTGCTCAGAGTTATGTGGGATTTAATAACGTTCCAAAAAATCATTCATGGAATGTTTTTCTGAAACATTTTAATGTTAAGAAATGTTATAAAATGAGAAAGTAGTGTTTCCTTGTAAAGCTTGCAAAGTGGCAAAATGTATAATGTTTTCTATAAAGTTCACATAACAAAATAATAAGGTTAAGAGAACAGAAATACAATTTTTATATTATTAGCAAAACATTCTTTTGTTAGCTTGGATTAGAAGTACAGTAGTCAAAACCTTTCATTAAAGTTTTCTAAAACCAAAATGTGTTGATCAAATGTTTTGATACTATAATATCTATTTTAGACATTCTACAAATTAAAAAATTGTGAAAATATTTTTACAAAATTAATAAAATACAACAAAAGCGATATGTGACAACTTGCCCCGCCTTGATATTTATGTAAAATATTCTCCTCCTGAGTTCAACTTCAATCCAGTCTTCATTATATACAGTAGCTGGCTCTTGTCCTAATTTTCAGTGTGGTTTATTGTGATTTATTGGATATTATTTATCATAACTGAGATACTGACTCTGTGACAACTTGCCCCAGTCATCTCGAATATTCATCCTTTGAAACCCATTTTAAAATCAGACATTGAATTACCATGGAAATGATGAATCAAAATCATATTACAAAAATGTTTTCCTTAATGAATTTAAAAATGTAAGTTTGTATAGCACCGTATGTACAAAAAGTTAAATAAGTCTTACAAATGCGTTGTCATGATTAAAAGTAGTATTTAATCATGTGATGTTGTGTTTAAAGAGCTTGTGTTCATCAACAGCACAAAACGATGAAGAGACAAGAGTTATAAATCTGGTGAAGGTGGTTCCTGTGAGTCAGATCAAACGCTCTCCTTCAAGTAAAGCCCCAGATGCTCTGTCCCAGCGTGTGATGGACTCTGAGAGCGGTCTGTGGCGCTCACATCTGGACTTGCACCGCATTAGAGGAACCAAAAACAGAAATAACAGCGCTGCATCTGCAGAAGCCTCCGGAACCAGCTCAGAGACAGACTCCGGCCCTGGAGAACATCACCTGAAGAACCCAGACTCCAGGAAGTTCTCAGCTCCAGCGGTTCTGAGCTTCGGGGGTTATCGCTCCACACCGGCAGGATCCAAACACTACCCCTTCCCTCAGAGAAAAACCCTAAAGAAATCAGAGACGGCCAGGAAACTGGGCCTCTACGCCTCGCTCTAGAAAACTGAGCTCACTCAAACAAACGAAGGCAACTAAGTATTATTTGTGCATCTTTTACAAAGAATACAGAAAATTCTTCTGAAGTTATGACAACCTGATCTCATGGCAGTTCGTACTTATTTTACGAGTTGCCAATTCGTATTAATTTGTACTAATGACCTACACCTAACCCCGCCCCTAAACCTACCCGTCACAGGTTTTTTGACAAATCGTACGAGTGAGGTCAAAATTTGGCACCTCGTACAAACACGTATGAATTGGTCGTGAGACGTTGTTGGTTATGAACAAACCTTGCTTCAGTAACATTTATATGTTTATTCAAAGTTATTGGCTGTTTAATAATGTTCTTCAAACATGGCATAAAAATAGGATTCATGCATCGCTCATGAAACGCATTAGTTTATTGTTGTTTCAGAACATTTGAATATTCAAACAAAAATCATGTAATAGTTTAGTATCAAAAGTTGTCAAAATGTTTTAGGAATAATGTTTCTAAATGTTCCTAAAACATTCAAATGTCCAGAACGTTATTTAAAGGTTACAAAAACGTTTTTACAATGTTCTATAAGGTTATGAGAACGTTCCATAAGCATTACTTTAAGAATGTTTTATCCTAACATTTACATAACCTTTAGACAAACATTCCTTTGTTTAGTTTTTTCCACCAGCAGTATTCTGTATAGTGACCAAAACGAGCTGAATACAACAACAGCAGCTGTTTCTAATGACGTTCTATCACTACACTGGCAGATAATTCTAGATTATTGATGATGCTAACATTAATGCCGACTGTAAACAAACACTCATTTATTTACTTAAAATCATACATGTATTCTTACAGTATATATTGATATGCATTGATTTAAAACACATCAATCTTGAGACAATTAATAAAACGAGACATCATTTACATTTGCATCATAATTGTTCGTTTGCATAGTTTGCACAGTCGCTAATTGTCAGATCAATATTTGATGTGCGCTGTATAAATGTTTTTTAAAGTTGTAAATAAAAAAAGTTCTTTTGGAGTGTGTTTTATAAAAAATACTGTTTCAGTTTTTCAACGTCATAAAATTATTTCGTTTAATTCTATGTGTTCTTTGTAATTTGTTATATTTAAAAGCAATTTCTGAGTGAAAATTCTTAATAATTTAATAAATCCAACAGCATCTTTTTCAGTGTATGTAATGCAAGCACATTTCCATCTGTAACATAGATACAGAAATATTTAAAATAAGTGGATTAAAAAAAGAATAAATTGTGGACCAGACTAAAATAAACACACACACACACACACACACACACACTAGAAGACTAGATTTTCAGTAAAAGAAAAATAAAATAAAAATAAAATAAACACATTCTATTTTATAAATATATAATATAGAAATGAAATATGTAATCTATCAAACAGTTCATCCCCAGTCCAGTATGAGGTGCTAAAAGCACAAAAAGATAAAGAAAAAAAATTAACATGACGTGTGCAACCGGAAGTGACCTCGAATCAGGAAGAAAACAATAACAACATCACGTGTTCGCAGCGCAGAGTCGGTGAGACGTTCTTAACTTTTATCAATATATTTATTCACAGCGCAGGAGACTCACATAAACAACACACACACACACACACACACACATGTCGAAGTAACAAGAAAGCGTGTGATGAACGTTAACTCCGGGTTTTTTTAGGGGATTTCCACTCAAGAGCGGATGGCTTTCGCTTTCGGTTCCAGACTCTTTAAGCTTCAGAAGATCTCCAGAGGTCTGTAGAGATGGAGGAGAAGCACAAGCAGTCAGTGCTGATCTCTCTGCTGAGGAAGGATAAGGTCCAGCTGTGGACAGAGCCCTTCATCTCTGACCAGCAGAAGATCCTGGTGAGTGCAGCACAAAACCAGCCATAAGGACATTTATTATGGTTTATACATCATCTAATCGTCTCTCCACTGATGCCTGGTTTGTTAGGAGAGGACAATATTTGTCTGAGATACAACTATTAGAGAATCTGAGGGAGCAGAAACATCTAAATATAAAAAAAAATGCCTTTAAAGTTGTTCAAATGAAGCTCTTAGCACATATTACTAATCAAGAAGTACGTTTATTGTAAAACTTTTACTAAATATCTTCATGTAACATGACTGCTGCTAATATCTATGATTTTTGACATGACTAATTTGACCCCTACAATGTATTTTAAGCTTTTGCGCTCAAGTGTAGTAAACATTACTACTTTTTATTACTTTCTTTATTACTGTAGTCCTGTGACATTTCAATACAATTATTTTAAAATGTTGCTAACAATATATATCTGCCTCATCGTTGGATCATAGTCAGAAGATATCACAAACACTTAGAGGTGATTAATAGCAATGTTTACAGGAAGGTGAAGTATTAATCTCATCATGTGTAGCTTGATGCTAGTTAGTTCTAGTAAACCTAGTCATTGTTGGATCAGTAGCAAGAATTTTTGATATTATTACTGAAATTGATATTGTTACTTTAATTAATTACTGAGACTGGCCCTTAACGTGTTTGTTTGACTTCATCTGCTCAGGAGCTGGCTCAGAAATACGTGTCCATCACTGAGTTTTCTCTGGAGGAGGTGATCTCGACTCTGGAGAGCATCAGAGCAGACACCAGCAGGAAAGATGAAGGGAATAAAGAGTTTAAAGAGACGTCTGTGGCTTCGCTGGAGCTCCACCTGCCCAAAAGAGAAGGAGAGGTACTGACGCCTTCACGTACTTCACACCGAGCATTCAGGGATCTGACTCATGTTTGTTCTTCATTTATATTTTTCTGAAGAATAAGAAAAGGAAAGTTCATTTAAAAGCCAAACTGGACATCACCGTGAGAGAGCTGAAGAAACGGTAAGCCAGTTTTGACAGTCCTGTGTTTATATTGCACAGTTTTGACTTTTTATCTGATATAACTGACTATATAAATAGTTTCCTATACATGTCAAAATAATTTGTGTTTGATTTGATTTGTTTGTGCTTCTAAGGATCAGTGAGGAGCATGGATTCAAACACTTTAACCTGATTTCTGGAAAACTACTGTCTCCAGGTAAATGACTGAGGATTATATCTGCAGCTGTATGATTCACTGCGGGGTGTGACGTGATCTGTGTCTCTTTCAGGGAAAAGGCTTGATGAACAGGGCGTGAAGAACAACAGTAAGATCATGGTGCTGGTTGTGTCGTCGGAGCAGGAGAAGAATGAGATGCTGGAGGAAGAGGAGAAGAAGCGGCAGCAGGATGAAGGACTGCAGAGGACACAGAAGGGCTTCCAGATCCTGTCGGAGAGAGGTCAGCCTTCAATATTATTATTACAATTAAATTATTTAAAACACAATAATATTTAATATGCTTCTTTATTAGTCAGAATAAGCACATTGTTACACTCAATAACATTGTAACGTTATTTCAACCACATTTTGACATTTTATTCTCCAAATAGACACTTTACTTACATTTAATGTGCTAAAATCACTTTTGTGGATTCCTTTTGATGTGGACTTCTGGTATTGTGTTATCATTTCCTTTTCTGTGCCCATCAGACGGGAGTGAGGATCCATCCACCACCCCGTTCTTAGAGATCGCGGATCAGAAAGGAAATCCTCTGCAGATCCCTGACAGCGAGAGGAAGGTGAATCCTCTGAATCTCACAGACATGAAATGAGTTCCTTAGTGTGCACACAGTGTCTCCTGTGTGGTGTTTTTTGCCTTGAAGCATTATTTTAGCAGAGCATGTGATGTCTGATGTCTGGTTTTAATCAGGCTCTGATCCTGGCGATGGGTTTCCACGAGAAAGGTCGAGCGCTGATGAAGAAGAGGAACCACAGCGCTGCTCTCTCTCACCTGGCGCAGGCCGACGAACAGTTCAAGTACGACTGAACTACATGCCTTTTATTCCCACAGAGTCAAACTCATTCAGGATTCATTTAATTCCTATAAAATGATGGCTTATTTAAATCTTATTGAATGTGGCTTGTTTAAATTTTGTAGAATATAACTCAATTTATTCTGATAAAACTAATTTAAATCTAATATAAATTAAAGCCTTTGTTTTATTGACTTGTTTGATTCTTATAGAATGTGACTCATTTGATTCTTTTTTATTCCTATAGATTGTGACTCATTTGATTCTTTTTTTATTCCTATAGAATGTGACTCGTTTGATTCTTTTTTATTCCTATAGAATGTGACTCGTTTGATTCTTTTTTATTCCTATAGAATGTGACTCGTTTGATTCTTTTTTT
>JAUMHG010000031.1:3669780-3680719 GCA_032359395.1 Enteromius anoplus
GGTCCCTCTGACCGAGGTCAGTCTCTCACACCACCTCTGTGTTTGTGCCGTGACCCCGGCTCGCTCTGACCCTGCTCTAATGTTTATATCCAGCACACGTGGAAGTATTTCAACTCTGTGTCTGATGAAGCCGTGAGCCACGCCGACTTCCTGTCAGTGCTGAGTAACGTGGAGTACATCCTCATCAAAGCATCCTACGGCTCAGGACTGCAGCAGAGCAGGTCATTCCTCCATCATTCACTTCCTGGAGCACACAAACAGTCACAAGCTGAATAAATCCTCTCGCCATTGATTGGCGTCTGGTTTGTTAGGATCGGACAATGTTTCAAAATCTGGAATCTGAGAGAGAGAAAAAAATCTACATATTGAGGAAATCATGTTTAAAGTTGTCCAAATGAAGTTCTTAGCAATGCACATTACTAACCTTTATATACTGTATGAGATTTACTAAATATCACTCAGAATTTTTGTCATGAAAGAAAAATGATTCCTCTCTCTTAGGATCTCTAATATCTCGATGGAGACGGCGCTGGAGGCGGAGGAGGTTCCTGAGGGTGGAGACGAGGCCAGGCTGGTGGAGATCTGTGAATGTCCGCTGGGATACGCTGGACTCTCGTGTCAGGTCAGAGAAATCACCCGAGAGTCACAAATTAAATTAGGAACATATCTGATAGTTCCTGTCACTTAGCCAGACTCTCTGATAATGCCTTGATGAACTAGAACTAAATATAAATCAAATATAATATATAAATAATTTTATAATATAATGCAATAAAATAAAGCATTTCTAATATTTCCTTCCCTTTCTCAAAACTAATCAATGGTAAAAATAAATACAAATATAATGTATAAAGAATATACATTTAATATAATGTATCATTTCTAATATCTCCTCCCATTGATTGAAATATAGAAACTCACTAAGACACTAAACGCTGATTAAACTAAAATAAAATAAAATATAATGTATCATTTCTAACAAATGAAGTAAAAATAAATAAAACAAAATATACAAGTAGTATAAAATTATTACTTAATATAGTGTATTGATTTCTTATATTTCCTGTAATTTGTCAAAATTTAGAAAGATTTACATTAAAGATAAATGAAATCAAATGCTACAATATAATGTATAATTTTCTCCAAATTTTGAAAGGCTGATAAATGCTGAAAATTAAATTTTAAATAGTATAAAATGTAGACTTAGTAATCTAATACATGTAATGTATCATTTATAATAATTCCTGACCAATACTTAAAATACTTAATATAAAATAAATAATATAAAATGAAACAATACAGTATCGTGTGTAAAATATAAATAAAATATCTCGACGAATCAGCTGATGTTTTTACCCATCATGCTCTGTTTTCCAGGAGTGTGCTCCGGGGTATTACCGCCAGGCTGTGTCTGAGCTCAACATGAAGGGCAGGAAGCGTCCACTCATTCGGCCCTGCGTCCCCTGCCAGTGCAACAACCACAGCCTGACCTGTGACCTGGACACGGGCGAGTGTCTGGTGAGGAATACACACGAGCTTCATCCCGATTACTGATGAGAAATCTGAAGCGTGCTGATATATGATTGTGTGTTCAGGGATGCCAGCACAACACGGCAGGAGAGCACTGCCACGTCTGCGCTGCAGGGCATTATGGGAAGGTGCAGGGCTCCATCAATGACTGCTCACTGTGTGCCTGTCCACTGCGGGGTCAGAGGTGAGGTCATGTGACACATATGTGTCATGATGTGTGTGTAGTTTTACATCAATAAAGAATTTCTAAAATATAGAGATGTATTAACATAAAATGTATTAGGTCATATTGCTGTGTTGATTATATTTCAGTGCTGATATGATGTGTGTTCAGTTTCAGCTCGACGTGTGTGTTAGAGGGTGCCGGGGACTTCCGCTGCGATCGCTGTGAGGAGGGATACGAGGGCCGTTACTGTGAGAGGTGAGGTCGTGTGAAACACACACACACACTCGTACACACACACACACTGGTACACTAACACTCTTCCGTGTCCCACAGATGTTCGGTGGGTTTCTATGGTAACCCTTCAGAGGCAGGTGGGCGGTGCCAGGTGTGCAGGTGCAGCGGGGCGGGGTCAGTGCACAGCGTCTGTGACGGACGCACCGGGAGCTGCGAGTGTAAGCCCGGGGTCAGAGGTCATCTGTGTGACCAGTGCGAGGAGAGACACGTGCTGGTCAGCGAGGAGTGTGTGTGTGAGTAACAGTGATCATGTGACACACCTTCAGAGAATAGCTTCATTAAATATATTTATTCATTTTTAAACAGTAATGCACCAGTGTTCTTATTGTGAATTAAAATAATAAAAAATCAGCTGAAATAAAATATAAAAACATAACTTACCAATATCAAAATATAAAAATCTGAATCTGAAAAACTTGAACTGAAAATATCAAAACATAAATAACACGAATACTATTATATGTACGATAAAGCACTTTCCAGTTTGATTCAAAGCAGCTGGGATAAACAGGAAATGAGATCGTTTCAGATTGAGGCTTTTCATCGGAACTCTTCAGGTGTTAGTGTTGTTAGTCAGTCAGGAAATGTTTGTCTGGTGTCCTGCAGCGTGTGATGACGACTGCACCGGAGTGCTGCTGGACGATCTGGATGCTTTAGACGAGTCCATCATGTCTCTGAACCTGTCTGGGGTCATCCTCGCTCCCTACAGTCAGCTGATGAGCCTCGAGAACCACACCGGAGAGGTCAAGGTCAGTCACGGATAACTAATCATCAGTCATGTACGTGTGTGTGTGAGTGAATAATCTGTGAATGTGTTTGTGTGATGGGCAGACTTTGATGTCGTGGGAGCAGAGCACAGATTATCAGCTGACCACTAGAGAGGAACATCTGAGCAATCTGACCAATCGCATCACTGACCTTCAGCAGCAGGTACCGCTCCTGTCTGTCATCACTGTATCCATGAAAACCGGCGAGTAATGCTTGACTCAGTGTGTGTGTGTGTGTGTGTGTGTGTGTGTGGTTCCTCATCTGTAGGTCCAGAGTGTGTTTGATGGCACTGAAGATGTGCTGCTGACCTCAGAGGAGAGATTGGCTCGTGGCAAACAGCTGCTGGACCTCATCAGCAACATTCATTCTGCCATCCACAGTAACAAGCACTTTAGTTTGTGTTTTATTTTTATTAATTAATTATTACTTTTTTTATGTATTTATTTATTTACAAATTACTATATATATATATATATATATATATATATATATACATTTTTTATCACTTATTTTTTGGTTTATTTTACTTGTTTTATTAATGCATCAAAAAGTAGCTAACACCAAAAAATGATAAAAAATTCAAAAATATATTAAACATTAATTTCGTTCATTGAAATAAAGCTTAAATAACAAGTATTAGATGAAAGAATTAAGCATACTTAAGGTAACATTAATAAAAATTACAAAATAAAATAATTTATTTATACATATTTATAAATTAACAATTTTTATTTAATGAAATTAAGCATTAGATGGAAAAACCGTAACTTAAAAGTATGGAAAACAAAAAAAATAGAATTCAAAATTTTAGTAAATAATATAATGGCATATAAATAATGCTACAACATAGCAGATTATAATGAATAAAACAAATGATATGCCTGAAACAGATTCAGTCGGTCTAAATAAACTATGTAGACTGTTTTTGATGCATTAGACTTTGAGACACTAACAACACATGATCTGATTGGCTGCTGTGCACTCATCGCTCTGCTGTGATTGGCTCAGGCCTGATGGAGCAGGTGCGTTCGGTGAACGTGACGGCGAACAAGGGTCTGGATGAGATGAACAGCACGCTCCTGCTAAAGGAGACGAGGGACTCACTGGAGAAGATCAGGGCCTGTAATCTGACGCTCTGCAGCTCCACTGCTGACGACGAGCTCAGGTAGGAACCTCTCGTCGTCTTCACCTCTGCCCAGATACACCTGTGACCTGCCCAGGGTGTGATGAAGTGTGTGTGTGTGTGTGCAGCTCTGCGGCTTCTGTGCTGGAGAGGGTTCAGGATGAGATGTCTAAACCCTATGCTGAGAACCATGTCAGACAGGAGAACATCTCCAGAGCCCTCAGCAGATACAGCCATCAGCTCCTGCAGCTCCAGGAGGCCCTAAACACAGCCAAGAGCCACAACAACCAGAGCCAGAGCCTGCTCGGAGACATCCAGAGCAACCTACAGACCCTCGCTGTGAGTCACATGTCATCAGAAATACAGTAAAAATATGAAATATTATTCTAATCTAAAACTGTGTGACTATCTGTAAACTAATTTATTTTATTGCTCAGTAAATCAGTATGTTATTATGATTTTTGAAGATCATGTGACACTGAGGACTGGAGTAATGATGCTGAAAATACAGCTGAACACCACAGGAATAAATTACACTTTAAGACAGATTCAAATAGAACACAGCTGTTAAGAATTGTAATAATATTTCAGATTTTTACTGTATTTTTAATCAAGTAAATGCTGCTTTGGTGAGAAGACAATCTTTTAGAAACATTCAAATTTTTTACTATTTTCCAGGTCTCAAGGAACAACATCAGCAGTCTAAACCAGGAAGTAGAAACGCTGGTACAGGAAGCTCAGGACCTGCTGACCGATGCTCTCAATATCGCCGAAGACATTGGCAATAGCACAACTGTAAGTGACGCTTCTACACTAACTGTGTCTGGAATTATATTTGTGCTTTTTAATGTGTTCTTGTCTTGCTTCTAGTCAAAATATCTTAAATTAAGATGCGTTTATTAGATGAGCAAAATTACATATTTAGTCTGGTTTCCAGGGGAAAACGAGTTAGGAAAATACACTTAATTTGTTTTTTATTCCCATGAAAACAATATCTTATGCCATTTTGCTTAGCAAGACACAATAGTAAGTAAGATGCATTTGTTTGTGGTTCCAGACTCTGGATGAGACGAGGAACGATCTGGAAGGATGGAGTCCGGCTCTCAGGAAGCATGTGGACTCTTTAGTGATGGATTTGACCAGAAGAGACGCCCTAGAGCTGGTGTACAGAGCCGAGGATCATGCACAAGCTCTCAGCAAACGGGCACAAGCTCTGAACAGGTGCGTTAAAATACCTCACGAAACAGATGACAATGGTCTGATGGGTAATGAGAGGGAATGTGTCTGTTGTGCTTCAGTTCTCTGTCTGAGGTCAGGTCTGCAGCAGCGAACGCCAGCAGCGCTTCTCAAAGCAACACCAGCATCAGAGAACGCATAGAGCTGGCTGAAGAGCTGAGCCAGCGCGCTAGCTCCGCCCTCAATCAGGTACCCCAACCAATCAGAGCTCCAGGCTGTTCAATGACCAGCTGGTATTTCAAATTCAATGTAACAGTAAAATAAACATACAGGGTTACAGTGTAACATATCAAAGCATATAGTCTGCTACACTCGATCGATTCTCAGTAAATACTACTTCCATATGTATCGTTTTTATTTCATGTTTATTTTTTAAATTAGATAATATATACTGCTTTTCAAAAGTGTGCTATCACTCATTTTTTTAAGAATTTAAAGAAATTGACAATTTGATTCAACAAGGACGTGCTAAATTAATAAAAAGCGTCAGTAAAGTAACCATAACAAATTACTAAAACTAAAATTCTACAAAATATTAAAATATAACATTTTTGCTAAGTGATTAATTCTGTTTACTTGAATGTCATGTGACAATGTGTTGCTAAATAATTTAATAATAATAAGTAATAATAATGTAATTAACATAAAATCCCCAGGGCCTTCAAGAAAATGTTTTACATCTAAAGGGTTCAGCAGGAAAAGATGCTATATATCATCAGATATGCCTAATTCATGATGATATTAAAAGGCGGTGTGTAGTGATGCTGATGTGTGTGTTCTGTGTTAGACGTCACAGTCGGAGCGCTCTCTGACCGAGCAGGGGAAGACGGCTCTTCAGAAGAGCTCAGAGATTCTGGCCTCCAGTGGATCTCTGAAGAACCACACAGAAGGTGAACGCTCAAACCTGACATCATTCAGACAGAGGATTCATCAGAAATAACCCTACTCCTGTCTGTGTGTTTCAGGCCTGCCGTTTAACGTCAGTGAAGTGACCGGCCGCTTGAGTCTGGTCAGAGCGAACGTTCAGAACTTCACACAGATGCTCCCAGAAGCCCTGAACCTCCTGAAGAACCTCTCTAACGGTGCGAGAACCCTCTGGCTCATTTTGGATTGTTTCATACGAGGCACAAAAACACTGTTACACACTTAAGACTCAGTACCAAAACTTTCTCCATTCAAACACATTAAAAATGGCAATATTTAATCCCAGTGCCATTAAACCATGCATTCTTTCTTAATAGTCTTTAACTCTGCTATTTTTAAATGGAAATAAATATGTATAATGGAGTTCTTTTTTTTTTTTTAAATGCTTTTTTTATTTCAATTTTTTATTATTATTCCTTTTTTATTATTAATGTCTTTTTTTTTTTTGGACACTGCATAAAAAAATAATGCATCATAATTAATGTTGTTTAGACTGTAAGACTGTAATAATCCCCAAAAAATATATTCTAATAATTCTGTTTTTAACAGAATTTCTTCCAGTTAATCTCACTCAAAGTGCAGTTGTGCTATTTGGATTAGTTAAAAATAAAAATACTAGCTAACTAACGCAAAAAAAAACTGAATAGTACAATGTTACTATTAAAAAAACAATTTTTCTATATAATATTTTTTTTCTATAATATTTTCTGACAGATTCAATGACTTTTTTAAATTACTGCATAATTGATGTGCTTCTCAGGCAGCAGAGCTGAGGTCCTCGAGGCCAAGCAGCAGGCGGAAGCAGCGAATGCGTCTTTACAGGAAGCTCTGGAGCGTCTGGAGGACTATGGAGTGAAGCTGGACGAGTCGTCTTCTGCTGTCTCCTCGGTCAATCACAGCGTCAGGAGCACCGTCCAGCTGCTCAGAGACTCGGAGGAGACCGGTCAGTGATTTGTCTTTACTCTCTTCATACGTGTGAGATCTGTACGCGTCTCTGACGCCCGTCTCGCCCCTCAGCATCCGCAGCCGGGTCAAGACTGAGCGAGGCTCACCTGAAGACCGAGCGTCTGTTCGAGCGTCTGAAGCCGCTGCAGACTCTGGGAGAGAACCTGAGCAGAAACCTGTCGGAGATCAAGGAGCTGATCAATCAGGCTCGTAAGCAGGCCGCCTCGGTGAGTCTCCCGTCTCGTGACTCTGTGAACAGCAGCATTATAAACCGCCGCTCACGCTCTGGTCTCTGCAGATTAAAGTGGCCGTGTCTGCGGACCGGGACTGTGTGAGAGCGTACAGACCAGAGGTAACGTCCAGTAACTTCAACACGCTCACGCTGACCATGAAGACCAGCGAACCGGACAACCTGCTCTTCTACATGGGCAGCAGTGCCAGCGTATGTCACGTTACAACAGATACACTCTCACTTTAGTGTTATTGATATACTATTATAGTTTATAGTTAAAGAGCTTATATTTTCAGGTTTCATGTTGGTTTTATTTTAGTTATTTCATGTACTTTTGTGATTTGTGTTCATTTTCTTTATTTTCTAATATCATTATTTAGGTGCAGTTTTTATTTAGTTTATTTAAGCATTTAATAATTTCAGGGATTCATCTTAAACCTTGGTACTGTTTATATACTGTCACTGTTTTTATTAATATTACAAATATTTTTATATTGTCATTTGTATTAGTTTTCATTTCTTGGATTAGTTTTTTTGTAATATCATTATTTAGGTGTAAATTATTTAACATTTTTATTTATTTCCTGTCAATAATTTTAGTGATACAAAAATAAAAATTAATAATACTATATAACAGTATATAAAAATACAATTATGTTTTGAATTAATATTTTGACCTATTTTTGCCGTTTTAGATATAGTTTTAGTTCTATTTTAGTTGTTGTTGTTTTTTCTCCAGTCAACAAATTTAATTTTCTTTAACCTTAGTTTCATTTATGTACTATTTTAGTTTTTAATAATATTATATATTTGCTTTTATGTTTATAAATGTATACATTTATTTTAAGTATTGTTTTTATATTGCTATATGCAATTATAGTTTTTTTTTTTTTTTTAACTTTTATTTTTATATTTTGTTTCTGTTTTCACTTCATTTTTTCTCATTTTTATTAGTTTTTTGTCATGTTTATTTAGTAATTATGTTTAGTTTATTTTTATTTTTGTTTTTATTTGTTTCCATTTAATAATTTTAGAGATTCAGCGTATTTCATTTGGTTTCAGTCATTGGATCTTTTTTCTGCATGTGGTGTGATTTATATATTTCAGTGTGTAAAGTTTCAGTTTATATAAACAAGTGTTTAAACCACACCAGGAGGATTTTATGGCTCTGGAGATGCATCATGGGAAGGTGTCCTTCCTGTGGGACACTGGCTCTGGACACACCAGACTGGAGTATCCCGACATTCAGATCAACAACGACAAGTGGCACAGGATCAACGCGACGCGGTGCGTAACTCTCAGTGCTGATGGGGCGTTTGGCTTCTTCTCTTTGAGGGACAGACTCTGAGGTTCTCCTGTTGTGATTCTGTCACAGGTTTGGGAGACACGGGACCCTCACCGTCCAGCAGACGGACTCCGAGCCGCTGCCCACGGTCAAGACCACAGCGTCCGGCTCCTCCACCGTGATGGACGTCAGCAGATCCACCTGGGTGTTCGTCGGGGGCCTCGGCGCTCAGGTGAAGGTGAGATGAAGATCCGACTGCTGGTTCTCTGGGTTTGGCCCTGTTTACATGCCTTGTGTTTTTCCCAGAAATCCCCGGCGGTGAAAACGACCCACTTCAGAGGCTGCATGAGCGAAGCGTCGCTCAACGAGAACAACATCGGCTTGTGGAACTACGCTGAGAGACAGGGAGAGTGCGCCGGCTGCTTCATGAGGTCAGACACATGCCCACCCACCCCAGTGACAGAGATAACATAGCAACACCCTAGCAACCATCCAGTGCTGCCTAGCAACCCTATAGAGACAGAGATAACATACCAACACCCTAGCAACCATCTGTAATACCTAGAAAACACAGAAAACACCGTAGCAACTGCTTTCGTCCCATATCAGACAAGTAGCAACCATCTATGACACCTAGCAACCACTTGAAAGCACCCTAGCGACTGCCCTGTTTTCAGATGTGTTTTTGATGAGTGTTTCTCTGCTGTCTCTCATCAGTCAGCGCACTGAAGACACGTCGTTCCACTTTGACGGCAGCGGTTTCTCTGTGGTGGAGAAGTCTTTGCGCTCCATGTCCACCAGCGTGGTCATGTTCTTCAAGACCCTGTCTCCGAACGGCCTGCTGCTGTATCTGGCCTCCAACGGCACCGTACGTTCACTTCTCAGCTCCTCAGAGTCTCACTCATTCACATCACATTCAGTCCTTTAGCAGATGACAGTGGAAGCAAAATTAGTGCTATATAGAGAACAGAGAAAGCTAGTGTTAGAAATCAAGCAGTCTCTCTCTTCGCACCTGTGTTTATAGAGAGACTTCCTGTCCATCGAGCTGGTGGAGGGGAAGGTTCACCTGACCTTTGAACTGGGCTCCGGAGCGCTGACCTTGACCTCCAGCAGAACATACAACACGGGCAGCTGGTACAGGATCGCTCTGCAGAGGAACAAGCGCAGAGGTGCCGCTCTGATCTCAGATACGTCTTGTAGGTGTCTCACGAGATGTAAGCTCACAGGAAGTGATGCGTGTTGTGTCCGCAGGTCATCTATCAGTAATGGCTGCTGATAACCCCTCCGATCGAGAGGTCATGGAGGCAGAGTCTCCGGGTTCGGCCTCTGACCTCAATCGCTCTGACCTCGACCCCATCTACATCGGTGGACTACCGGCCTCTCGGCCTATCAGGTGAGAGCAAACCCTGAGACGAGCTGCGGTTACTGTATTTGGGTCATTGTCTGAATCGCGTATGAAGTTATTGTGGGCTTGTCTTTCGCAGAAGGCAGGTTGTGGCTCGCTCTTTCGTCGGCTGTATGAAGAATGTGGAAATCGCTCGGACAAACTTCGACCTGCTCAGAGAGTCGTACGGAGTGAAGAAAGGCTGCATCCTGAAGGTACAGAGTCAAGAGTTCAGCCACTAAAATGTACAAATAAAATAAAATGAATGAAGGGCTTAAAATGTCAAATTAAAATCATTTAAAAATAGAAACAGTCAAAATAAAACACTTGCTAAAAATTCCTTAAATGTTAAAAATGTCAAGCACAATTATTGTTAACAGTAGTAAAAATATACGTGAAAAGTACAGTATTTTCATTGCCTTTTATTTTTGTAATTGTGCTGTAAAACAAAGGACACTGAAATAGAAAGTATAATATGTTTCTATAATAATATTGTATTTGTTATATGTATTTTATTTGTTTATTTATTATTACTGATTATTTTAAAGCCCCTTAATTTCAAGTACTTTCGTTTTCCTCAAAAGTTGTAACAATTATCAATATAACATTAGAATCTGTTTTTCTGTGTTTGCAGCCGATCCGCAGCGTGTCGGTGTTCGGCGGGGGTTTTCTGGAGATGCCCGGCGTTCTCATGACTCCTCACAACGAGATCATGAGCAGCTTCTCCAGCAGACGCCAGGGTGGAGTGATCCTGTCCGCTTACAGCAGGAGCTCAGGACGCTCTCAGGTCTGTTCTGTGTCTCTGTGTGTGTCTCTGTGTGTGTGTGTGTGAGTGTGTGTCTGTGTGTGTGTGTGTGTGTGTGTGTGTGTCTCTGTGTGTGTGTGTCTATGTGTGTGTGTGTGTGTCTCTGTGTGTGTGTGTGTGTGTGTGTGTGTGTGTGTCTCTGTGTGTGTGTGTGTGTGTCTGTGTGTGTGTGTGTGTGTGTGTGTGTGTGTGTCTCTGTGTGTGTGTGTGTGTGTGTGTGTGTGTGTGTGTGTCTCTGTGTGTGTGT
>JAUMHG010000031.1:3686032-3715489 GCA_032359395.1 Enteromius anoplus
AGTGTCTCCATGTTTTCTGGGGTCTCTCTCTTCATAGGTGTAATGGTGTTTCTACTGTACAGACTGTATGTGGTATTTGGGATAATTGGTCCCTAAAACATGATAAATACCAGGCGCGCACACACACACACACACACACACACACACGGTCACAGTCAGACACAAAGCCATAAAAACTTTTGTTGCTTGAAGTAAAATAAACTTTAAAGTACATTTTGATTAAAATAATCTAATCTAAACAAAATATAATATAAAACACTTTTTTCCAGCAGGTTACCACATAACATTTCTTATTTATATTCAGTTCAACTTAGTGCTTAAATGCTCTATTACTCTTCTATGTGCGATCATATACGACAGAGCAGTTTCAGTTCTTTTCTCTGACATCTGAAAAAAAGCTGCGTGCTTCCGCCGGCGGGAGAGCCGACCGCAGTCCGTTAATAGAATTATGATAGTGTCCCAGTAATGGTAAAACCATGTTCGCTCTCTTGACTTTATTCAGTCTCTGATACTATGTTTTATTTCCTAATAAAGTCATCCGGCTTTATTTACTCACAGAATGAGCTCACAGCTGGTGTTTGCTGAGTGTTGGACCCTGTTTGACACATAAACAAACAGTATGATAATGATAAACAATAAAGATAAACGAGCGTGAACACACTATAGGGTTAGTAACCCCAGAATCTGTCTATCACTGGCATAGTGTTATAGTTATTTCTTTATTTTCTTGCTTTATTTTTTATTTATTTATAAAGTCTGTATAGTTAAATTCTGTTTGAGCTATTTTAGCACGAAATGAAAACGAGAAATGTTGCGTAAATGTTTGTGGTTTAGGTGACTAGCATTCTTTGGTTGTTTATGACAGGTGTGTGTTTGAGTCGTGTGACATTCTTCAGATAGAGCTGAGTTTCTATAAACACATAAGAGCATGTGTTATTCATGTCTGTAACATTGTAAGAATGTTCTTCCTGTCTCACGCCCTTATATGGTCACTTCCTCAGTGTGCTGCGGCCGATCACACAGAAACAATCCCACAATCCGTGCGGT
This sequence comes from Enteromius anoplus, assembly GCA_032359395.1. Lineage (NCBI taxonomy): Eukaryota > Metazoa > Chordata > Actinopteri > Cypriniformes > Cyprinidae > Enteromius > Enteromius anoplus. Next base: position 3,687,080 of record JAUMHG010000031.1, read on the forward strand.
TCGGCCTGTCCCGACACAGTCATGTGATCATGGGCTTCAAGAACAAGACCGTCAGAACCAGGTGAACCTCAATCAGTGCATTACATCATCATTAGCATGTTTATTAATGAGCCAAACTGATTATTAAACTAATATCGTGTTTTCAATATGACTGGTTGATAATAGGGTTGATTATGGTTTCTTAGATGTTAAAAAAATAAAAGTAAATATGACAATGTTTATGATGGAACTGAAACAAAATAAACATTAAATACACAATGAGTATAAACTATTGCCACTTATTCAATCACACAAAAAATTTAGAAGTATTTATGTTCATAAAAATGCAATACTACCACAAAAACAACCCCTTTGCTTGCTTTAGCAAAAAAAAAATATATATATTTATATATATACACACTGTAATTAAAATCACAGTAGTTACTATGAATATTATAAAATTAGAAACAGTATTTGTTTGCATTTGATTCAGTGTTATTATAGTTAAGTTAAACTAAAACCATAAAAACATTTATTTATATATACAAACACACTATATTCGATTAAATGTTTAAAAAGTAAATTGTCAAATTAAATATTTTAAATATTACAAATTTAAATGGGATAAAATATATACAATTAAAATATTTAATAAAATTATAAATGCTGTAAAATTGCATCTATATCTGTTTTTGTAACATATACAGAATTTTAGACTCTGTTATTTAGATCTCAGTTGATCATGTTGTTGTGTTCCTGCTCTCAGTTTCGTGGTGAAGCTGTCCGTCCGGACGTTTGCTCGCAGCGGCGTTCTCTTCTACATGGCCAACACAAACCAGCAGGATTACGCCGTTCTGCAGGTGCAGGGGGGCCGTCTGCAGCTGTCATGTGACCTGGGGAAAGGCCCCGCCCACGCCTCACTGGCCACGCTCATCAACGACGGCCTCTGGCACACCGTGAGTCCTGATCACATGATAGCGTTAACCCTCTCAGCCCTCAGATATAATATGAACATTTAGACGAAAATGAACGTTTTTGGTATTATAACCAGAGTCCTTATATGATATGAAACAGTGGCATTTATAGGGTTAAACATGTTTTTGTCTTAAAGTTTCTTTGACTTCAAGAAAATCTGAGGGAGCAAAAAATCCAAATATTGACAAAATCTCCTTTTAAAGTAGTCCAAATAAAGTCCTCAGCCAGTTTTGATATAATTACAGTTGGAAACGTACTAAATATCTTCATGGAACATGATCTTAATATCCTAATGATTTCTGTCATGGAAGAGAAGTGTATAATTTAGCCTCATACAGTGTGCTGGTGTGCTCATGTGTGTGTGTTTCTCTGACTGCTGCTGTGCTCGTGTGTGTGTGCGCAGGTGAAGGCTGAGTTCAGTAAGAAGACGGTGATGGTCAGTGTGGACGGGGCCGAGTCTGACCGCACACACACTAAAGGACACACGCTGGACGTGGAGGGGAAGTTGTACATCGGCGGACTTCCTGCTACATACACTGCCAAGAGAATCGGAAACGTAACTCCTCCTTAAAATACATTATTCTGAGCAAAAACATAAACAATTCAAGAAAAGAAAATGATACTTTATCGGTAAAAAATATCAGATAAAACATTACAGCTATTCTAAAATTAAATAAGTCACAGTTTAGTCATTTAGGAGATCTTATTATCCACATGAGGATGATCAAAGCAATCAAAAGAGCTAAAACAAGTCTAGGTTAGCCCTAACGCAAGTTTTTAAATGATATAAGAAATAAAAAGGAAACAGAATAGAGCAAGCCCGTGTTTGAGTTGAGTAAAACCAAAACCATGACATATATATACACATATGTAAGTGAGAGCCTGTCCGTGTTGTTGTTCAGGTCACACACAGTCTGGCGGCGTGTGTTCAGGACGTGACTTTCAGCGGTGTCCAGATGAACCTGAGCGCTCCTCTCTCGTCTCACTCGACTGGGTCCTGCTTTACTCGGGTTCAGGACGGCTCATTCTTCAGCGGAAGCGGATACGCTGCTTTCAGTGAGTCTGACTCTAACACTGATGAATGATGAGTGCTCAGAACACAGCTGACCTCTCGCTCTCTCCACAGTCAAAGAGGGCTATAACGTGGGCTCGGACCTCACGGTCAGTCTGGACTTCCGCTCCACGGCACCGGACGGGGTTTTGTTAGGAATCAGCAGCACTAAAGTGGACGCCATCGGCCTGGAGCTGGTCAACGGACAGGTTTATATATATATAAATATATAGTCATTTTGTCTCTTTTTATCAATATAGTATTTCATTACTTTTTACTTTTCATTATTTTATGTGTTTAGTTTTTATGCAGTTTGTCTATATTTTATTTCATTTCTATTTATTCATTTTAATTTATTTTATACAATTTTGTCTATACGGTATTTATTCATTTTTATTTTTTTGTTTATTTTTTTGCAGTTTATTTATTTATACCTTTAGCTTTTTAATACAATTTGTTTATATAGTATTTTTTATTAATATTATTTAGCAGGTTTAGTTATTTCATGCAATCTAGATAGTATTTATTAGTTTTATTATTTTATGCATTAGTGTTTTTTTGTGTGATTTGTCTATATAGTATTTTTTATTATTTTCTTTTACCAAGTTTGGTTATTTTATTTAATCTATAGAGTTTTTATTAGGTTTGTTTTATTATTAGGTACATTTTCCGTATAGTATTCATTTTTATTTATCAGGGGTCTTTTTATTTAGTTTTAGTTATTGTATTATTTTTTTTAGTTATTTTATGCATTTTAATTTGTATGTTATTTGTCTGTGTAGTATGAATTTTTATTTATTGCTTTTAATTGATTTAGTTTTAGTTATTTTATACATTTAATTTTTAGGTTATTTTTATATATAGTGGGTTTTTTTTAATTGTCTTTATTTACTAGGTTTCGATTATTTAGTTTTAATTATTTCATGGATTTTAATTGTGTAATGTGTCTATATAGGATTTATTAATTTTTATTTACCAGGTTTGTTTATTTAGTTTGTTATTTTATGCAGTTCATTTATTTTATGCAGTTTGTTTACATAATATTTAAATTTGATTTACTAGTATATTTATTTATTATTAACTAGTTTTAGTTTAAGTTCTTTGATGAAATTTCTCTCTGGTCGAGTCACACATCTACTTCCTCTCTGTGTTTGTGTTCATCACTGGCTGTTATTTCCCGGATCTCAGGTGGTGTTTAACGTGAATAACGGCGCGGGCCGGATCTCGGCGAGCAGCAGGAGCTCTGTGTCCATGTGTGACGGCCGCTGGCGGACTCTGGTGGCCAAGAAGCAGAAGCACAGCTTGAGTCTGAGCGTGGACGGTGTGACGGTGACCGCTGAGAACCCGTACTCCTCCTCCACCTCGGCCGAGACTAAAAACCCCATCTACGTGGGCGGATACCCAGGTACGGAGTCTCAGAGCGCTGCTGTGACGCAGGTGGGTCAGTCTGTGCGCGATCTGATGGTGTTTCTCTGTTGTCTCGCAGCGGACGTGAAGCAGAACTGTCTGAGCTCCAGAGAGTCGTTCCGCGGCTGCATGAGGAACCTGCGGGTCTCTAAGGGTCATGTCAGGGATGTTCTGGACTTCAGCTCTGCCTTCGCTCACACACACGTCTTCCCTCACTCCTGCCCGGAGAACGCTGCCTGAACACACCACCGCTCCGTCCATCTCTACTGAAGAGGTCTCTAATAATGAGTTTAGATTTCAGGGTTTCTGCAGGGTCCTCCACAAACGAAGACCTTAAATAGTGTTCATTCAGAGCAGACAGTTGTGCTAAAAAAGTCTTGTTTTCCAGTACATATATTTACTAGAGATGTGAAATGAAGACGTGAAGTCCGAGAGAATAGAATGAGGAAAATGTCTTTAAATGAGCTCTTTTCAGAGTATTAACAGGATTTTGTACTTTTTGTAATCAAAAGATTTTTTTTTCAATCAACAGCAATTTTAAGTCAATTTTAGTAAATCAAGATTGTTTTAAGACTTTTTTGAGATTTAAACACATTCCTGTAAAGATTTTTTTGTATCAGTAAACAAAAATAAATATTGTAATAAATTGTGATTTTACTTGTTCAATATTAATATCAATTAATGAACAATATTTTTGCTGAATTATGATTCTCATTAGACTCATTTTAATCATTTTTACAGTAAAAATAAACTTCATTATTAAATCAGTGAAGTTAAAGGAACCTAATCAATATCAGATTTTTAGATAACAGTACTTCTCATCTCACGTCATTTCGCTTCTCAAGTAAAAAATCCTTCCCATGTTTGGACTGAACGTGAGTGAAGAACAGTGTCTAAAAGTCATTCTTGTGAAATGAATGAAAGGGTAATGGAGATCTGTTGGAAATGCTGAAGTGTTGCTGATCAAACGGCTCTCTAGACATTTACATACCATAGAGATACTGACTTAACCCTTTCTGTAGTTAAGTGTCTTCCTGCAGAAACCCTGCTGGTTAATAAAACACTGCTTCTTTCTTAATCCAGCCTTTTGCTTGTTTTACTGGTGAAGAAATGTCTAACTCATCAACATTCCTTCGCTATCAGACAGATTGCAGAGCATTCCAGAGACACACAGACACAGACACAGAGCAGGTGGTTTCATGTGTTTTAATGGAGTTAGTTTCACCCACTGTTACATGACTAGTCATAGTTTAGCAGTACATTCTCAGGATATGAAGTCATTGATATGGCTACATGTTCTTCATAATACTCAAAGACTTCACGTTATGAGGAGGTTTGGCCGACTCGTATGGGTTTTGATGAAACTAAGCTACAGAGTAATGTTCTGATGGCTTTGAATAACTGTAAAATGATGATAACTTGAAGATGATAAAACAGCAACACATTCATCATGAGGAACATAAATGATCAGCAACAACACAAATCCAGCTGACAACGGCAAAAACACAGTATATTAAAAAAATCACTAGTAATTAACAGGTGGACGTTCTTGTACATCATACAAAAAATAGCTTTTAGAGTAAAAAAAAAATGAAATTCAGAGCATCAAAGAGAACGAGGAGGAGGATGATGTGCTACTGGCAGACACTCAGAACACCCTCTAGTGAAAGTTCAAAGGTCGTTTGGCTTCTGAGTGATCTTCTGTCTTCTTTCGTGAGGGTTTGTCTCTGTAGTTCTTGAATTATAGTGTCTCTGGATTCTCATTCCAGTCCTTCATTAATCCGGTTAGTGTTTGAGGATGTTGGCGTTAATAGTCATCTGGTTTAATTTGAGGTAATATTGACCCATGAACACATCCAGCTCAGATTTCACACCCAAACCCACAGGATAAATTAATTTAGATAAATCAAATGAATTTTTGCTTCTAGTAAATGCAGACTTTTTAGGACGTCACGTATATAATATGATAAAAACATTAAAAAATTATTAAATTATTTTGGATGCAGTTAATCATGATTTATCATTAGTGCTGTTGAATGATAAGTCATGATTAAATGAATTCAAAATAAAAGTTTTTATTTACATTGTGTACTGTACATATATATATATATAAATACACATACAAACAATATATGTTCTGAAAATATTTACATGTATATATTTATAGAATTTATATTACAAATAAATATTTCATATATAAAACAACATTTTTCATCAATATATACATGCATGTGTATTTATATATATATATATATACATAATAAATATGCACACTACACAAACATGTAAACAAAAACCCTATTTTGGATGCAATTATTTAACAGCACTAATATTTATATGTGTGTGGGTCTACAGTGTGTGTGTATGTATATATACCCATATATAAAATAAATCGGCGCCTTTTTTGTTCAATATTGTCGATGATGATTCTCATTAGATTCTTATTTCTGTAATAGTAATTTTTACAATAAAAAGAAACTTAATACAGTAAAACGGTAAAAAGAAAGGAAAAACAAATAAAAGTTCAGTAATTCGTCACAATAAAGACATTCTGGGGTAAAAAATGTTTTCATGAAAATAGTGTCAGAAAGTGCTGTATAATCTTCATGTGTCTCTGTTTGATCTGAGGGTGAAATGTGTGCTGCACAGGTTCAGCGAGGGTTCGTAGTGTTTAAGTTCACATGGCTCCATCACAAACATGCAGCGTATATAAACAATACAAAACGGTTATGATACAGCGGGATAAATTAGTGCTATAAATATTATGTACATGCTCTAGTGGTATAAAGCAAGGAAGCATGCGTCCTCACAAGGGCTTCTGATCGGAGGGTCACACAGTTTTGGCACCAAACAAACTCAACGACCAGCATTGAACCGCAGCGGCGGGTGTTTGACCTCTGACCTCCGAGCGAGAGCCTCAGAGCAGCTGAAGGTGACGGGGTTCATCTGCAGTAAACATGCGTCTTCAGGTGCTTCGAGTCTTCAGCACCCATTCACAGTGAGGGTTAGCGCGGTAAACGTCCAGTAAATGTGCGTCTGGATCCAGGCAGTGCTCGCCTACACAAAATACACACCTCAGATCAATCGTATTCAGACCATATTCATCTCAAATCAAATTTGTGTCAACATTGAACTTTAAACCTCATAATTATGAGGTGAAAGGGCAAAATTATGAGAGAAATGAGAAACTATGACTTTAAAAGTTGAAATTATATACATATTAAATTAATATTTATTGTATTTGGGTTTTTTTAAATGATTGACTTTTAAAGAGATAATTTTACAACTTTTTACTCACAAATACAGTAGCAATAATACAGTCAAACCAAAGCATTTCATTATATCACAGTTTATTCGCTATACTTTAGAAAATAGTAATAAAATATGAAAATAACTCCGAGTTGTGTCATCTTGATAATGTCAGATGACTGATAGAAAGAAATAAAACATATAAAAGAGATCTGGTTTTGCCTGTATGTATGTCAATAATTATTATTATTATTATTATTATTAATGCTGAACTCACCGATGTTTCCCCCGACCTCGAACAGATACTGTCTCTGTCTTCGGCTGGCGCTGCGCGGCCCGCGCCTGGAATCAACATTCACCGGTTAACATCGGTTCAGTCACGTGACCGTTCGTTCGTTAGCTCGTTCGTTCACTCACCCGTTCTCGATGTCGAAGCGCGCCATTATGTCTCTGGCCTTCGTCTCTGGGTTCAGCTGAATCGCCATGGAAACCCTGGCGTGAAGCGGCGCGTGCACTCTGATGACGCCGTCGCGAAGGTCGGTGACCTGAAGAAAACGGACACGGGTTTTATTTTATACAATTAGTTCCAGTGATATCACTCCGCTGACAGCGTGCGTTTGTACCGCGACCCACTGTTTCGTCAGGAAGTGGCGCCAAATCTTTATAAATGAGTCAACTATTCACTCGGAAAACAGGAACTATTTCAGGTATTTACATATTTTATCATTGATTAATTATATTTTAATTATGACGCCGTTAGCCTGTTTGAATTCCACCTCAACAGACGAGCAACGCGTCGCCATGGAAACGCTGAATCAAACGACGCGCCACCTTTTAACCGTTAACAGGATGAAACGAGAAGGATATATTTCCTCAGTGAACATCTTAAAGTGATTTTCACCGATGATTAACGTCTTGGCCTGAAGTAGGGACGCTCTGTGAAGACAGGTAACCGCACACACACTCTCATAATTCTCTACCCAACAACACGTATTTACCAATACAACAACTCTAGCTGTTGGGTTTATTTCTCATCAAATACAACAAGATAACTTCAGCAAATAGTGTCTTTAAATGAAAACTAATTTCATAAAATAACATTTTACTTAAAAAGCCTTGAACAAATGGTGTTAAGCCTTTAAAAAAACACTTCAATGAACTTTGATGGGTTAATGGTCACATTAGTGTAAGTAAACTCATTCTTATTTTTTATTTTATTTTAAAAACTATTATTTTTTAGAATAGTTTAATTTGTCCGATCTATGAAGCCCTTGCTCTATCGCTCTGAGCTGCTGTATCCGTTTATTTGACTCACTTCGCTGCGCTCGCGCTCCTTCTCTGTGTTCCATCTCTTCAGTAGTCTGCGCTTGCTCTTCTCTGAAGTCGGCGTTTTTTTGCCCATGGCGGCTTCGTTCATTTTCCTGACTTGAGAGATGAGAAAACATGGGACCTGCGGATATGAAGAGCAGACGTCAGTCATAACCACACAGAAAACCTGTTTACCAGTCTCAGCCAATCAGAAATCAACGGTTTTAATGATCCTCCAGTAAACGTTTACCAATGTCAGCTACGACACATCATTGATATTAATGAGCAGCTCTGATGACATCACTGGTGCCTCACCGTCCACAGCAGGTCCTGATAGGTAATGAGGAGCCGAACGAGCTGGGCGGCAGCGACCGCTCCCAGCATCTCCTCTTGTTTGGCGTTCTTCCAGCGAAATGTGAAGAGGTTCGGCGCGACGATCATTGAGACGTTCCACAGACTCATGCGGTTCTTCTCCTCATACGCCACCACCTTTCTGAGGAACTCCAGAAGAGCCTGAGAACAAACATCGTACAGTAAACACACATCGCCCGCAGCTCGGTTTATCTTACTAGAGAGAGAATTCTGTCAAACTCCGAGAGGGAATCTCCACGCACGAAACCTAGCATTCATTGGAATCGTTCCCTGAGATTCGAACCCGTGACCTTGGCGTTGCTGGCGTCACTCTCTGCTGTGAGAGATCCTCTCGAGTGCATCGGCACTGCTGTTTCAGCTGATTTCAGCACACAGATTAAAGCCAATCAGCGCCGGATCTCCACATGAGAATACGGGCATCAAACACATGACGTCAAAGCTTTGTGTCATCACAGATTAATGCAGCCTGCTCGACCGGTTCTTCGGCTTCACCTGGGAACACCTCATTTGAATTCTTCACCCACACATGTTTACTGAACTACCTAAATATAAGAGACATTCCACACACTAGTGAACACTTAACACAGAAAACCAGCTGCGTTTCCAGAGACTGTTCCCCGAGGTTTTGACAGATGTACACTGTCGTCCTAAAGGTTTGGAATCAGTACAAGTTTTAATGAGTTAAACCGTTTTTAAAGACAAATGGTTTAAGCATCACAGTTTCCAAAAAAATATAAAGCAGCAAAAACAGTTTCTAACATCAATAATAAATCAAATCAAATGATTTCTGAAGATCATGTGACACTGAAGACTGGAATAATGATGCTGAACATCACAGAAATAAATGATAAAAGTACAATATAGTTCGAATAGAACTCTCATTTCAAATTGTATTAATATTATAGAATATTACTGTATTTTTGATCAGATAAATGCAGCCTTGATGAGCAGAGGAGACTTCCTGAGCAGTGCGGCTCGTCTCTAGGACAAATTTAGCAGCAGTTCTCGAGTGGGGTCCGGGACCCCCTAGGGGCCATAATCACACTTCCAAAGGGGCCAAAAGACAAAACAAAATTTAAATAGACTAAAGATGTGAGGTGAAATCGTATATCTTATTTATTATTCAATTAATTTTAATTTAAGATAAAAATACAATACAAAATGTTAATTATACACATATTTTGTCAAGCTCTATAATATTGTGATATTTGCTAACTGTGAGCGAAAAACACAAACATCTATATTTTTCCATGTCATTTTTATTCCTTTTTAGTTTTAGTACATCAAGTAACTAAATAAAAAATTAAATGGGTTCCTTAGCAACTAAAAAATTGTTTTAATATAATGACTTTTTTATGGTTTAACTATATTACCTTTTTCTAAGAACAATATTCAGTTGCTGGAATTATGGAATTTAATTATTCTAATTGTTTATAATTATTTCATGTATTTATTTTAATATAAATAGCTAACCCTAGGTTCTTTAGGCGTTATATAAATAAAAGTGACTTGACTTGACTTTATACTTTATATAAAAAGTTAGTAATATCTTGGAGGGTATTCAAATATTATCTTAGGCCAAGAAGCTTAAGAGCTGCTGCCTTGATGTACAGTTGTTTAGTTTCGTGCATCACATCATCTTCAGGAAGGGTTTGTGAGCGTGATGAGATGAACAGACCTTCAGCGTGTCTCTGTTGGCTTCAGGAAGCAGCATGATAAGAAGATGAAGAGCCTGGATCTGATGTTTGGGTGATGAGATACCTGAGACAGATGGACAGAGAGATGAGAGACGAGACACTGAACGGTCAGTGAAGAGAGGTGGACGCTGATCTCCAGACTCACTCTGAGCAGCTGTGAACGCCGGCAGGTGCTGTTGGGTCAGCAGTGGATATGGCAGCTCACGGATAAACATCTTCAACAAACCCGCCGCATCGTTCTGACGCACCTGATCCCAGTCGAAGCGATCCTCGTAGAACTTCAGCTCCAGCTCCTGACGCAGATGCTGAGGAGCACAAACATCATGAGCGCCAAAACAGTAAACAAAAGATCTTCTCCACAATAACAAGGACATGGCGTTTGCATGAGGTTTTCAGATAACAGCATTCCAGGATCACACATTAACATTCAGACTTAAATCTAGAGCATATTCAGACGCTCTCAACATCACGGTAACTCTTAAAGCAGCAGTCTTATTTGACCTTCCAACTTCATATCTCTCATCCTGAGCTGCTGTTCTTCACTCATGGATGACTAACGCTGAAGACTGTGGAATTAAAGCTGGAATCAGTGGGACAAAGCCAGGTCAGATGCTTTAAAAAAACACAGCAACTGCTCAAATCCTGCAGAGAATGAAGCCGGTGAATGACGCTGTGGTTCTGGAGTGATAATGGATCATTTACCTTCACTCTGGACGCTGATCCCGGAACCCTGAGAATGCCTTCTGTCTGTAACCCTGTCTGCTCCAGTTTATACAACAACTGAAACATGAACACAAACATCAGCAACGTGTAACACCATGTGTTCTGTATGTTATCTATGGTAAGAAGGTGTTTTCTAGACACTTTCTATGGTAACAACATGGTTTCTGGACAGGTTCTACGGTAACACTGTTGTCCAGATATTTTCTGGATAGTCACAATGACAAGATTAGGTTGTCTGAAAATCTACTGTGGTAACACCATGTCTTCCAGAAATGTACTACTGTACTGTAACCATGTTTTTTGAACATGTACCGCGGTAATTCCACAGTATTGTTTTAAAGTAAACACCAGGAGAACAGTGTCTGTGTGTTGTTTTCTGTCAGAGATGACTGAGATTCCAGAGTCTCTATCAGTGATTGATAAGAGCATCGGACTCATCAGCTGTCTCTCACACGCAGCTGTGTGGGGGATTTCTACCAGCTGGGGGTCTCTGTATCTTCTCGTCAGCTCTCAAGTTACCCAACGCAAATACTGAGGCTGTTGCAATGCTGGAAGAATCTCAGGGTGAGCGGACTCACGGCTGAGGGTTTATTAAGCCGTCTATTTTAATCCTCCATCTCTGGGTTTCCTCAGTACACCTCTCTCCAGTGAAACAATAAACGGCCTCCATCATTCCACTTAAAAACAGGGACCGAGGTCAACACAGGCGTGTAAAACAAACCAGAGCCCTTCTGGCCACCGCCTTTGTTTTTTTGGAAATCCTCAGTAACGGAGACGAGCGGGGGCCGTGGGGTCAGGATAATGTGAGATAACACACCGTGGCTCCGTCCAAGGATGCAGGAGGGACTCGTATCTGAGCCCTGAGAAGTGCTGACTGGGAACTTTCCAGAAAAGCCAACGCTCGCAATCTCGATCACAACATTCCAGCCTCAGTTCTAACAACCAAAGAAGGAAAGAGGAGCGTACCTTCTTAAAAACCAGAGGAACTCTGGAACCGGGGTATTTCTTCTGGTCGTTTTCCAGCAGCGTAGTGAGAGGAACGCCGAATATGCCACTGTCTGTGAAAACAAGACAACAGCATTTACAGACAGTTGTACACGAGTTCCTCTGGTAACGTGTTGGGAAGACAGAGAACATTTGAATCTGTTTGAAAGTGTCTGAATCTCATACATAATAGAAACACTATGCTTTCTGGACTTTCAGTTTTTATTTTCTATAGTGGCACCATGTTTATGAATATTTTATTGTGGTTTTTGAGGACATTTATTAGGGTGACATCATGTTTTAGGGGATGTACAGTAGCATTTGTATTCTGCTGTCTGTGGGAACAAAACAAAGCCCGCTTTAAGCAGTTTCTCGACATGACAGCACACACCTCGTGCTTTACTGCGCACCACACGGTTCCTCTTCATCTCGATGGCCAGGAAGTCGTAGAAGGTGGTCAGCTCGATCAGGGAGATGTAGCCGATCTTCTTGATGTCCTCGGACGATAGATCGCTCACTCGCGTCACACCCTGTCTGGGCTTCACTATCTGAAAACTCTGTAGAACAGACCACAAACCGCATTAGACGGCGGCATCTGATCCGAGCTCGCTATCCAGGGAAGATGCTTTCAGTAAATGCTGCATGTTTGTTTCAAGCAACAGAACAAACACTGCCAGTAAAGGTGCATTATGTAGACCCCATGAGATCGCTGGACAATTACCTTTCCGGTGTTTTGCTTGTTTTATTTGGAGCAGATATACAGTACACTACTGATTGAAAGACGTGAATACTTCTATTCAGCAAGAATGCATTAAATTGACAGTTTTACATGAGTTCCTCTGGTGATGTGTTGTGAAGACTAATTTCCACTTTTGGACAATAAAGGATAGTAATTGTTTGACATTTACAATGCTAAAACCATGTTTTTTGTACATTAATGATAGCAAGACAATGCTTTCTGGACTTTTACTATGCAGCACCATATGTTCTAGGTATTTACTATGATAACACCATGTTGTGGACAATTACTATGGTAATACCATACCATTTTGGAGCAGATCCTGTTCGCAGGTAGTAATGATATTTCACTATTAAATAAATGCAGTCTTAATTAACATTCTTTCCAAGCATCTTTCATGTCGTCATTGACCTCACATGGTCTCTAAATGTGATGGGAAGTAACTTATGGAGTCAGATTTAAAACTCAAAGGAGACACATTATGAAACGCACCGGCAAATCCCTGTCGTCTTTACGGATCCTCCGGCAGTCCTGGCATTCGCTGCCTTTCCGATGAGCTCGTGCCACTTCTGTATACGCCACGTCAAACGATAAAACGATGGTCTCGGAAACGCTGCTGGAGCCGTTAGTGTCCGGAGTGACCGTACACGGCGGAGGCACTGGACACACATAAACACAACGGAGGCCTTAATCACCTGCGATGATGAGAGCTCTTAACTACAGTCGAAGCAGAAATCATCCAGATATTTGAAATGAGAATTATATCATTTTTGAGATTTTATTACTAGTGGGTGCAGGGCGTTCATTTCTAAAAGGAGGGAGAGCACAATAATGTTAACTGTGACATACCCAAAGATTCTGGATCAGAAACGACTCTTTGACCCCAGTACGTCTATCCACCCCACAGACTGAACTTAATTAATGGACAGCTTTTTAACCCAATTTCTAAACCTTAGTGAATAAACTGTCATGTGATGTGAGAAATGAAGATGTCAACACTGTAAACAGCCACTTTCTTTAAAAACTCAACAATCTTGTTCTTCTCTTTTCTGCATTTTCCATCATGTACTACTACTGTTCTCTTATGATAAGCTGCTAGTGATGTCGCATCTGTTAAATGAATTCATTTTATGTAAATATATATATATATATAGTCTAAAAAGGGTCAAACTTTGTCCAACCTTTAGGTGGATTCCACTGCGGCAGTTTGGGAGCGATCTGTCCGTTCGGAGAAATAGGAGGCGTCAGTTCAGACTGTAAGAGAACGAAATCACACACATGATTGACTGCATGATTATGGTTGTTAGTAACTGTGGTTAGATCAATAACCATGATCAGACGGTTAATCAATAATCACTCAAATCAGGGTCATCACGTCACACATGTCAGATGGAAATTCTTTCAGCATTTGTGTATTAATGTCGGTATAAAGACGATGTCCTGCTGAACACTGGACATTTGTTGGACTATTCTGGTCTCCCATCAGAGTATCAGATATTTCAGCTGTCAGAGCAGCTGAGAGTGAGTCACGACTCCTCTAAACATGTCCAGACTCCGCAGCATTTAACACAACACATATACTCTCAGTTCAGTCTAACGTTACATCATCAGTTAAATTAGTGCGTGTGGCTTCCACTGCATTCAACACACTACGTCAGCATCAGCTTTCAATTCTGGATGAAATTAAAAATCGGTGTCTTGATTTAAATCGTAGTGTCATAACAGGATCTTCTGGGGATTTGATTAGGCTAAACGTAACAAGCTCAAAACATACCTGAAACATGCACAAATCAATCGCAGGCAATTAGAAAGTAGGACTTTCATTTCGAGCCGCTGATGTCCAAATAGCTTACGATGTTATTTTCTCCAATCATTGAGAGCTTTTAAACTCCACCCCTGCATCCTCACACTCACCTGCACACACTTTTAAGAGCCACGCCCACATCAACATCCAATCCACAACTAATGCATCTTCATCAGAAAGCAATGTATTAAACCTCCTGCTTCTTCAGCTGCAGTGATTTCATAGATTTCTTACTCGGAGTTTCTCTGGCCTTTGGATGGAGATTTACTCTCGATCACAGAAACACTATAGCAGCTTTTGGCTGATCGTGAATCATGTGATTTCATTTCAGATGTGTGTCGAGTCAGCAGGAGTGAAATGAAGTCGCGAGTCTAATTTTAACCGTGTCTGGTGTTTCCTCATGTGTCGCTGCTCGTTCCGTTCTCGTTCGGTGGGACGCCGAACAAACGGCTGCAGCAGCTGCACGACACACCGGACAGTGTTGCCAAGTCTGCAGTTTTCCCACGGAACTGGGCTACTTTAAACTGCCCCTATATTGATATTTTGGTTTTGGAAGTTCCCAGCAATATGTTGGCATGCAAGCAAGGTCAAAACACTTTCATTGTCTTTTAATATGCGTTTATTTTTACCTTACTTGCTCAGCGATGTTCAAAAATGATTTACTCAATCATTCTCAATTTTCCAAACCCCTCATTTTGATCTCATTTTCTTTTTATCATAATGCCTGATAAAGCAGTGTTTGCGAGCTCTTAAAGAGACACCTAGTGGATAAAGAATGCATTTGCATTTTCATTCAGACCAACATGAAAAGACCAACAAGTCAGCGGCAATATGCTAAGTCAACTCTTTCTTTTATACACAGCGCACTTTCAGATTGAAAGCTTTGCAGGATGTTTTCATTCACTTCATGAAAGATCATTGTCTAAAATACATAATAAGCGCACTTAACCCTGCGCCGTGGGTTGTTTTTCATGTCTGTGAGCTAAAGTGACCACAATAACATGATATTTTGCCCCTAAAATGTGACTTTTACCAGGGGAATCCAGTCTTTTATCTTTGGGCTGGTTTTGAGGAGCAAGTGTGCAGGTTTTGTTGTGCAACCCTGATGCAATCCAAATCCAATCTTGGTTTTGATTAAATCCTCAGTTTGCGTTGCTCAAAACGTTTTAGTATGATTGGGATACGTTTAACTAAACCCCCCCCCCCGTGTATTATTCTGTTGTTATTCTGAACGACGAGGTATGAAGCCCCAGTTAGCGCTCACCGAGGTGCCAGGCGTGGAGAAGACGTCTCGCACGTGTCTCATGGGCTGTCTGTTCCTCTTGCGAAGCGTCTGTGTGTAGTTATCCAGCCGTTTCTTCACCATGGCAGCCTGTGAGCGTGTGAGCGTGGAGAGAAGAGCCTCGGTCGGTCCGTCGCTCTGAGATCCTGTCACCAGTGTGGAGAGCCCCGCCTCCTGCAGCCACGCCTCCTCAAACTCCGCCTCTGAAACATCAAACACACACCCACTGATGATGTCACGCACTTGCCTCCGCTGACCCATTTTTAGTAAAATGCAAATATGACAGATTTTTTCATCCGCTTACACACTAAATTCATACCGATTCTCCAACAGCAAACCAGACACTAATTCTCAAACCTTTTTCATTTCACAGCCAATCAGAATCCATCCTGCCATAATGAGCTGGAGAATTTAAAGCGGCAGACAAAGGGCTTTGTTTTCCAATCCAAAATTTTCAAATGTAAAAAAAAGTAAATACGCTCATGTTTACGCACTGCTTTAGAAAAGTGAGATCAGGTTGGATTTTCTGTGTTTTTTCCATCGGTAGCAAGCATTTTGAAAGAAAAAGATGACGCATACAAATAGTTCTGACTCTGTGTGCAAGCCTCTTGAGGACGGTTCACATAATGACGGGTTTGAGTACCCACCGTCCATGCTGGCACGCTCCATCATCTCCTCTGCTCCTCCCTGACGCTCCTCATCGATGGTCTTCACCTCGCTCCAGTAGTCCTCCATAGAGTCTCGGGACACACCGGGAGACACGCTCATGCTGCCTATCCGCTGATACTGAGCTTTCCTGCAGAGTACAGCAGCCTTTTAATGCACAAAATCTAACAGAAACGGGGTTTCATAAAAGCTTAACGTCTGTAGTTACTGTGGTCACTGTACACACGTCTCACACACACCACAAATTTAATCCTAAATGTGTCTGATAATATACAGTTACTGAGATTAAACACGTTATCCAGCGGTCGATTTGTGCTACATCAATAAAGTCTGACAAAATATTAAACCCTGTTAAAGATAACCCGCCTGTGTGTTCAGTGAGACGCTACAGTATGAACACAAATAAGCTTTTGTGAAACAGAAGGGTTCTTCAGTTTTTAAAGGTTCTTTTAAAAACCATTTAGACAAACAGGGCTGTCAAGCGATTCATCACATTCAAAATAAAAGTTTTTGTTTACATAATATATACACACACACACCTACAGTATATATTTGGAAATATTTACATACATATACATTAATATTCGTGTGTGTATATATATATATATATATATACATAAACTTAAATAATAGTTAAGAACAATATGTTAACTATAAAACATTTACGTGTTTGTATTTCTATATAAATAATAAATATACTCAGCACACACACATTCAACAAAAACTTAGACTTTAGATCTGATCTGTTCACAGAAAAGCTTCTTCTACGGTGAAGCACCTCTATTATTATGGGTTCAGTGAGGAGAGAATCAGCAGCCAGCGTCTTCCTGAAAGAAACCAGTCAATCTAGACGAGTTAAAGTTAAAACACTGGTGAAGAAGGAGAACATCTAGAACCAGAGGAGGATCTGAAACAGACAGGATGCTCAAATCTCTCCGGCTTTCTATCAAATATTGATAAGCTGATGAGGATGAGGATGAGGATAAGGATGAAGATGATGGGCCAGGAAGCGGACCTGCATCATTTAGAGGAAGTTATCGATCAGAGCCGCTCGTGATGGAGCCAGAATTGCGTTACATGAAGAACTTAATTGCCTCCAAACGTCCCTGCCTCAGTTTACACACATCAAGCCTTCGATGGAAACACAATTTTCCTGCCTTTCAGCCGTCAGAGAAAACTACTTCCTGCAAGCATTCCATCAGCGAGAGAACGCCAGGATCGCCACACAACCGGTTCACAAAGACAAAACAGCCTAGTTTGTCTTTCTGTCTCAGTCTGATCATCACTCATATTAATAAAGGAATATTCCAGGTAAGATAGATATACAGTGTATATATATTTGTATATAGTTTTTATTACCCCCTTTATATTTTACTATATTTGAAATAAATAGTTTCACCTGGAATATTCTTTTGTCAGGAATGTTTGTTTAATAGCTAAAATCCGATCACCTCTAACCCTAACTCTCAGAAGTAATTTAATCTCACTCAACCTAGTTGGGTTATTAATTAACACTAGATATTATTTCATAATAACATCATTAAAACATGAGAACAATACAAGTACTGTAACACGACGCACCTTTTAGCAAATAAAAGTTATTTTTTGTTTGTAACACACTTCAAATAGTTCAGATCATCCAGAATTCCTCTTAATGTGCTTTCATTTACACAGAAAATAACTCTCAGATGTAAACAACCTTCAAACCGCACAGCCTGATGGGTAACTCTCACTCATTCTGACAACATGAACAAAACGATCTGGAGGACACACAAACATATTCTGATCTGAACCAGAGACACACGAGAGACCTGCTTCTTCTGTCATCACAGACGAGACACTGAAGCATCTTCAGACTCACGCTGTGTTCAGAGGAGCGCTGGAAACCCAAACCTCCAGGAGACAGAACTAATCCAGCTGACGGCGTCAATCAGGTCCTGTACAAACTCCATAAATCCACACAGGATCTCCAGAGAGCTTCAGGAGTGTGTGGCTGTTCTCCTTCAGGTCCTGTACTGAATGGACACAGCATGCGTATCTCTCAGTGTTAAGAAAGACATCAGGGGGAGAACGAGACGAGACGAGAAGACCCTCAGCCGTGCGCATGTGTGTGTGTCTCCGCCCACCACTCGCTCGTCCTGACCTCTCTCTCTCTCTCATGTCATTAACATCCATTGTGTTCTCATCTTACAGCTCTAAAGCTCATCTCTCTCCATTCAGACTCTTGAGACTTAGAGAAAGAGTTTCCAGATGTGTCTAAGAATGACCCAACACCGCTGCTTTAGTTTAAACACACTCTGTACGATCACTTTCATCAGCTTCGGGTTGGATCAGGCACCTTTCCATTGGCAGAATATTCACTTTTGTTTTAAAGCAGACATGAAATCACAAAGGAATGCTCGATATTCAGGGATATGATAGTTCAATAAAACTGAAAAAGAACATGTTTATTGTATGAAATTAAATAAAATGTAACTGTAATAAAATACAATGTAGGTTTTGTTCTGATGTACTAAAATAACTGAAATTAGAAAATAACAATCTATAGACATTATTACTAAAAACTAAAGACATTATTTTTAAAATGGCTAAATCAACTAAATCAATCCAAACATTCATAAAAGTTGAACCCTAACTAAAAATCGAAATATTATTAATAATATTACTCCTCATGCACTCAAGGAATATCCTAATTCACTCAAAAATACATTATTAATATATATATGTGTGTGTGTGTGTGTGTGTGTTTGTTTTATTCATACATATATGATCAAACCATTTGATCAGTTAAACTCTCATGAATCAAAAAGGAAAGGACGTGACTTGTGGCCAGGTATGGTTTTGTGCTCTGCATTTAACCCATCCAAGTGCACACACACACACACACACACACTCGGAGCAGTGGGGGAACGGTGCCTTGCTCAAGGGTCTCACCCACAATCCCTGCCGGACCTGGGACTCCAACCCACGACCTCTGGGTTAGCATTAGGCTAGCATCACTATATATTTATAGTAGACTACAGAAAGAAAATGCTTGTCATGAATCTTATCAAACAGTTGTTTTTATTTAAAAACACATTACTGAAGTAAAAGCGGTTGTGAATGTGGTCACATGGTGATTAGTTTGATCATTAAATCATGTAAAAATAATCATGTTTAGCCTGAAACAGATCTCAGAGCATATGTCCTCAAATACACAGGAAGCAGATCTCACCTGATTAGATCCGCTCAGGTAAACGCTCACGAGCACGCTTTAGTTCTGGACCCCCGTGATGAATGTAGGTCAGCGCTGAGGGAAACTAAACTCAAAACATGTGCTCCTTGAACCCGAGAAGGAATCATGAGCTCATTCCTCCGGGAACTACTTTCCTTTGAATTTCAGAAATACAGACTCATAGACTCGAAGGTGCTATAGAGGACATGCATTTAATCAAATTAAAAAGCATCTGATGTTGATGAAAAGAGCCTCCATTTCATCAGAAGCCCTGTGCCAAGGTTTGTTTTCTCTCTGAAACTCCCAAAGCCTTAAAGAGAAACATCTGGAGTCTAAAAATACCTTCCCTTCACTCTTAGAAATAAAGCTGCTTCACGAGGCCCAAGAAGGTTCCTTAAAGAACCTTTCTGTTTTACAAAAGCTTCCATAAAGAAGGTTCTTTAAAGTGGCAACCAGGAGATTCTTCAGTTCTCTCAACTTTTTGTTGTATAAACAAAGAAATTATTCTTGATCAGTAATGTTCATCGCTAAGAACTTCACTTGAACAACTTTAAAGCTGATTTTCTCAATGTTTAGATGGTTTTTGCTTCCTCAGATTCAGATTTTCTAACAAACAATACAAAGATGATTTCCGACTCTTAAGACTGCTTGTGTGCCCTATGGTCACATTTGCTAATATATAAATATATATATATGGACACACAATTGTGGCAAAACATTACATTGTAATGAATCATAAAAATCCCAGAACCACACGTTCCTCCAGGTGTTTCCTTTCTAACCCTTAGTGATGTTTGACTTAGCAATCACACGTGTGAGCGTTTCAGTGCAGACTAGCAAGGGAATGTTAATTAAAACGCAGTGCCCAGCTGGAATCTGACCCCAAAGCTGCCCTAAACACCCAAAACACACTATATTTAATCATCCGGAGCCGGCTCAGCCCCGTCAGCAGATCCCAGCGCTCCAGCATTAGAGTCAGACAACAGATCAATACAGCGGCTCTGGACTTTAAAGATTCATATCTGAGCAGCTAATGGAGCGGTAATGAGTCAGATGAAGAGAGCTAGTGTCCAGTGAAGTGCTACTCATACACTACTACACCAGCATTACCCACAAACACTCCTTCATCAGTCCTCGTGATCCATTCACATCAACACACAACCACTGAAACAAGCTGAAGAAGCCATCTCCACACTGGATTGTTAGGATCGGACAATATTTGGCTGAGATACAACTATCTAAATTTCTCAATATTAAAATCTACTTTAAAGTTGTTCCAATGAAATTCTTAGCAATGCATATCACTAATCGGAAATGAAGATTTGATATATTTATGGCAGGAAACTTGAAAGACATTTTAAAGAATACCATGGTACTAGTCCAAATAAACAGTAAATGACTGTATTAGGTATTAGTAATGTGTGTTATATTAAGAATGTGACATCATTCTTCACATACACTCACAACCTGTCCAAACTTTGGAGAGGTGAGAGTTTTAATACTTCTAAAAGACGTTTCTTCTGCTCTCCAAGGCTGCATTTATTGGATCGAAAATACAGTAAAAATATGAAATATTATTCTCGTGTAATTGATTTCTGTGATGTTGAGCATCATTACTCTTCAGTGACCCATTATTATCAGTGTGCTGCTCAGTATTTTTATGTGTGATCAGTTTTATTTTCAGGATTCACAGATGAATAGAAAGTTCAAAAATACAGCAGTTTTTAAAAATAGAAATTGCATTAGAAATGTCTTTACTGTGACTTCTAATCAATTTAAAGCATCTGTAACGAATATTATCTTAAACCTTTGAAAGGTGGTGTATGAGTGCTTTTACAGAAAAGGAAGTCCACTGCCACTGACACTTCCTGTTCGGCACAAGCCATTGGAAAGCCTGTTGAATGTGAAGCGAGTGTTGTATAATGCTCTATATTACCCACAGAAATCAATAACACAACATTAACTTCCTATTAGCGCTCTCAGACCAAACATGATGAGCGGTCAAACCCTGAACAAATACATGCCCTTCATCAAGCTCGAAGAGAAACCTACCCCTTACAGGAAACACAACACACTTTTAGATTCTCAAATGAACACCATTTAGTATGTTTTTTAAGTCTTTTGAATTACGGGGACACTAAAAATATCCTCATAAATCTCCTTCATATTGTAATACCTGTCATACCCATGTCATTATACACATTTGTGTCCTCATAAACCACATAAACATGCACACACACACACACACACAGCAGGAGCGTCAGACTACATGAGCACTCTGAACAATTCTATAGTTCAGGGTTCCTCAAGTCTTACCCTGGAGGTCCGATGCACTGCAGAGCTCCAACCCTGATATAACTCAACAACCCGTGAGTTTCTAATGATCCTTAAGGCACCGATCAGCATGCTCGTTTGATTAGGGTAAGATCCAAACTCTGCAGTGCATCAGACCTCCAGGGTAAGATTTGAGGAACCCTGCTATAGTTTCTACACCATGTTTAGATTGAGTCACACGTCTGATGAAGATCAAACACTCCAGATCCAGAGACAAAACACATGATTGTGATTCAGTCACCTCACACCCGCGGTACATTTACCAGTCAAATGTGGCTCCGCACGTTCATGCAAAGCAGCGTGTGACTCTGATCAAGTCACACACACTTACACTCACACACAAACTCACTCTCACACACACATTCTCTCTCACACACACACACACACACTCACACACACACACACACACACAGCAATAATTCATTTACACAAAAACACAATCTCGAACACATAAACACTTCCTCTAATCCAGTACACATAAAACAAGGTAGTTCAGAGAAGACTATGGTACTACTGCGGTACAAGTGTTGGATATAACAAATCTAAATTTCACTGTAAAACTAAATGCTTCTCTTGATTTAACTGGAAGTTGCCTTCACTCACACTGAATTACTAAGTTTCCTCGACAGGAAGTTATCTCTTTGTTCAGATTGTTATTTTCAATCGGACACATTTCAACTTGTTGTTTTCACAAACAAGATTTACGTTCATTTAATGTTTATTTTATGCTCATAACTTAATTTGGCTTATTGTCATCGTTCATCCAAACTCAGAAAGTATAATAAATCTTATCATAACAGCAAATAATTCAAAAACAGCTAATTATGAACACCTTCAATTCAACAAGGAATGTGAAGCGTGAAACTTTAAGACAGCGGAGTCAAGTTGAATCGGTACATCTGAGAGTGTACTGTAGAATGAATCTCTTCCTAAAAGAGAAACGATCGCTGGATCAAACACCCTCCAGCTCTTCCTGGTTTCTGGTACAGCCTTGCTCTTCTGTTATTGTTGCTGAAGCAGGAACACACGCTTGTGTTTTGGATTCAGATAAACGTTCAAATTAAAGCCAAGCAATAAAACGTTTAATCTGAGCTCTGAGATGAAACATTAACCCTAGTCTCTGATCAGACCGGCTCGCTCTTCCTCCTCTGACCCACTAACAGCTCTCCAGGCTGGTTTAGCGTAGTAAAGCTGCTCTGATTACCTGTGCATCCTGGTGTGTGTGTGCTCTCATGGCCGTCCGGATGTGAATGAAGTGATTCTGGCAGGAACTGTGCTGTTCTTCCAGTCCGCTGGAATGCCGTCCGGCAGCATTGATGTGATCTCAGATCAGTCCAGCTTTTAATAGTCTAGAGTTCACCTGTGTGTTCTCACAGAGACATTCCCAACACTATCTGAATCTTCAGCACTAGAGCCCAGACTTAGACACTTAACAATACTGGATGTGGCTTGTTTGACTTTGTGTGAAACCTTCATATTCATTTACAGCTAGTCAAGTCTGCATTAAGATACCACAACAATAAACGAGCTAATATAACACTTGACAGTAAGGTAACATAAACAAAACACTTGTGTTACTGTAAAGAGTGACTCATTTACATTTATGACCATCTGTTTTACATTCAGCCAGAGCAACCTAGAAACGAGGAAGAGTCGGAGAGCCAATGCTATCATAACAGAAGAAAGATATTCAAAACCCACAGCGGCTCTGTTTAAATCATATTCATTTCCCAGATTATAACGGACTCTGGCTTCATGAAACCTCATTAGATCTTCATCTTCATCAGTGATGCTCGGTCCGGTCAGATCTGTTTTCAGGTTCGGAGATTTACATACAATTCAGCTTACAGTCACTAACACACCACTAACTTCCTCTGATGCTTCTAGAGCCTCCAGACGTGTGTGTGTGTGTGTGTGTGTGTGTGTGTGTGTGCATCTCATCAAACCATCAACATAAAATAAAACAAAGCCTATTTTAGCAATATCATTATCTCCTTTTTTTTCACATTTCCATTTTCTCAAAAAAGTCATTGCTGTCATTGGTGGGGAATATTCATCCTATTTCACTTGTACTGTCATCCAGAAAATAAAAACTACTTTATTCTAGTAAAGACAGTCTGGAGCAGTAATAAAAAAGACAACTGATGATTTGTGGGTGCAACTCATTAATATTAATGCGCAGGTCTCACTCGCTCTCATTGATTCTGATGTGGCACGTCAAAGTCATTTCAGTTTCAGGATGATAAACTAGTCAGATGTGTGTGTGTGTCAGCAACAGCAGCACGCAACTCATTCAGAGACACACAGAAACTCACAGGAGTACAGAACTTCCCTCTGTACAAGACAAAACGCTGACAGAAGCAAGCTTTCAGCAAGAACACACACACACACACACACACAACAGCACATTCAGCCTGTGTGAATTATGCCACTTAGTAGAATTCAACACGACACCACTGACCTCTAGACAACAGCTGTGTGTGTGTGTGTGTGTGTGAGTGTGTGTGTGTGTGTGCGTGTGAGAGAGAGAGAATGTGTGTGTGTGTGTGTGTGTGTGTGTGAGAGTGTGTGTGTGTGTGTGTGAGAGAGAGTGTGTGTGTGTGTGTCTGTGTGTAAGTGTGTGTGTGTCTGTGTGTAAGTGTGTGTGTGTGTGTGTGAGAGAGAGAATGTGTGTGTGTGTGTGTGTGCGTGTGAGAGAGAGAGAATGTGTGTGTGTGTGTCTGTGTGTAAGTGTGTGTGTGTCTGTGTGTAAGTGTGTGTGTGTGTGTGTGTGAGAGAGAGAATGTGTGTGTGTGTGTGTGTGTGAGAGAGAGTGCGTGTGTGAGTGAGTGTGTGTGAGTGACATTATTTTCTTGTCTTGGTTTGTGGTAAAAATATCTAAACATTCTTGAGTCAAGGTGAAATGATTTGACAAGTAAAATGACTTTCAGATATTAAGACTGTTTTTTAAGTCTTAAAACAAGCAGGAATATCAGCCAGTGGGGCACAAATCATCCTAATTCAAAGGTTTAAAAAGATGATTTTTCTTAACAAATAGTTTTCAGAAAATAAGACATAATATTGAATTTATAGGAAACTCTTCTTGATTCAAGAATTCGTAGCATTTGTCTTGTTAAATATTTAGGTAAGAAAGTAGTTTTTACAGTGCAGGCATGTGTGTGATCTCACGGGTTACACCTACAAAACCAAAAGAAGCAAATAAATGTCTATAAAAGACGTCACAACAGGAGCTACGTCCAGCCCTGTCCACAGATCATGCCTTTCTCCTGAAAACATTTACACAACAGCTTTAATGAACACTGGAGTCTTGAATCCCCATAGACACGTGTGTGTGTGTTCTGGAGTCACTGACACACACTGCTAGTCCAGCTGCTCCTCGTGCTGTCATTAACTCGAAGTCCTGCTCTGTGTTTATATTCTCCTGCAGCACATGAGTCTCTCTGGCTCCCAGCTCATGTAAATATTATAAGACAGAAGAGCAGAGAGCGTCCCGTCACTGCCTGACTCTGATACGTCCTGGTTATGACATCATCTGTTCACACAGCAGAGATGCATGCTGGGAGCAGCAGAAAACCAGCAGAAACTGAACCAAAGTAACCCTGGAACCGCTCCACAAACACTGAGTTTGACACTTTGCTGTAATCACTCAATAAAATGGGACTGATCCGCCTCACAAACACACACAAGCTGATTTCTGTGGAAGTGTGTTTGGACCACACTCATAAATTCATAAATAGATATCAACTCATTATCTGTGTGTCTATCTCACAATGATCACTTCTAAGTTTATATTTTAGAGTTTATATCGGACAATTAGGAGTTCAAATCTGTTTTTATTATTAATTGCAGCTTTTTTCCCTCAGAACTCCTTTAAATCTCTGCGAAGATTAAATAACAATGAACTTTTTTTCAGATAAATGACAGAATGAGTCATTAATTAAAGAGCTGTGCATCTACAGTGACATGCGTGAGAAATACAGGGCAGGGTGAAGATGATCATGTGCTCTATATATATATACTGTATTTACTCAGCAAATATTTGAAGATATTAAAAACATGTTCAGGACCAACAGCAGAATTACAGCCAATCATATGTGCTATGATTGAACTTCATTAATGAACGAAACGCACGGTTAATGTTCAGAATTAGGTTTAGATCATAAACTCTGAGACAAAAATAAGTGCAAAATAAAGATGCAATTCACTTTACATCATAACAACATACTAAAGAGCTAAAGCACGAATAATACATCAGAAAATATGAGATGCACCTGAATAAGAGCAAAAGAAAACTTTACAAACACCTCCAAAAAAAAAACATATGAGAGGAGATCAAAGAAAAGTTGTGTGTGTGTGTGTGTGTGAGTGTGTGTGTGTGTGTGTGTGTGTGTCTGACCTGTTGTCTGCGGTGTGTTTCTGCTCATCTCCGTGAATCCTGAATGAATGAAACGCAGTCAGAATCACTCCGCCGCAGTCCTTCACATCCATCCTCCATCAGACCCCGAACACACTCAGATCACCGCGCGCGCGTGTGTGTTTCTGCTGTAATTCACGCACGCGTGTGTGTGTGTGTGTGAGAGAGAGATCCGACTGCCATGAAACGCGGCGTCGCGGGGGCGGAGCTACATCCGCCAGAGTCCAATCAGCACACAGGGTGGGCGTGCGTTAATCAACATAATAGATAGATCCTCTTGTCAAACAATAACTCGAACTAAATACGATTCATATGAGATTTTTTTAATGCTTGTTGTTAAAAGTATCAAATAAAGTAATTATGTCTAATATTGTGTTCTGTAGTGATGAAAGCTGTAGCGTTGAAGCGTGAGAATGATGTAGAGATGAAATCCTGTGGCACAGATGAAAACTTCTTCGTCGGATTCAGAAAGGTTAATGATGCAACTTCTTCAAACATCAGCTCTTCCTCTTCAGTCCTGACGTTGTGATAAATTCTGTTCCTCTGAGCACACACAGACTCTGATTTCAGTCTAATGCTGCTGTCAGATGAACTGGAATCATCTCTTCATCAATCTCTTCGTGTTTTTTAAAGGAGTAAAAATGTGAAGTGTTCTTCTAATGTAAAACAGGTGTTTTTTCTTTGAATATGTATTAAAGAATATTTTTTATGGATGTTCAGCATCATTCCTCCAGTCTTCAGTGTCACATGATCTTCAGAAATCATCGTAATACACTGATTTACCGCTCAGATATTGTCACTGATGCTCTGCATTTAATCTCTTTATCCTCTGAAGGAAGGTCTGTCATAAATGTGATTAAAAACACAAAGTCTGTTTGAGAGCAGGAGCTCTGCGTATGATTTATTCAGCACACGAGGATTGATTTCTATGAGAGTCACTTCCTGTTTCAGGGCAGCTGCTGCTGAATAAAAGATGAGCTTCAGCGCAGATCGACACATTACAGATCCTTCTAGAAACCTTCTCCTGTCCAACTGGAGGCAGCAGAAGAAACTTCAGCTCTTTCTAGAGCATCTTCGGGAGTCTTTATCTGGAAGAGTCTGGCTGTGTTTTGTTGCTGCTACTGTATCAGATTTCCCGAACTCACCTGCTGCCAAATTTCCACACACGCTGAATTTATCACGCCATTCCTTGGAGACGACTTACAATGAGCCAACGTTAGAGTAGAAGTTCCTCTGAAATCATTAAGAAACCTTGTATATGTTATCAGCTCAATATGAGGAAATAAAAATAAAGAAACAACAGAAGAAATGTTGAAAAAATTATAATTACAGTTTTTGCCTATTGCTTACACACAAAAATGGACCCACCGGTTGAACACAACAACTGCAAATGTATCACTCTTGAGGCTAATGATGTGAGGGTACGTATAAGCCAGAGCACTAGTTTGCGAGGCACTACAGTGGATAGAAATCTAAGAAGAGGGGTTCATGTGAGAGATGCTAGGGCAGCAGGATGAGCATCGATGGGACAATGTGAGTTTTCACAGAGGCCTCTAGGTGAGAGAGTGGTTCAATATGAACCAAGGTTTGATCAATCTTTGCCTTCCACTGTACTCTCCTCTCCTGAAACCCAGTAAAGAATTCTTCTCCGGAGTAATGCACTTCTTTTCTTTGTACTTCATTTGTATATTTTTGTGCTTTATTTCTACATACAAGTGCTTCATGTAAACATTTCTTTCTACCGCTTTAGGTCCTGAGCGTTGCGTTTTCCTTTTTTCTACGTAGTGTTTAGTGACTATTTCATTTCGATTGACTTGAGGCATGATTTGACAGCATAGTTCAGATTTGAGCACAGATTGATCTGTTTCGGGGTGAAAGTTTGGTGTTGCAGAAAGAGTCTGAGGTTTTGTGAATGTAGCTTGAGAATTGGGTTTTGCACGTGCTTACATACTGTTTTCAAAACTATTAAACTTATGTTCAAAACAATAACATAATGCAAAACTGAATAAGACAGCAAAATTCCCAGAATTTTTATAGATTAGCATTACTATGGTATCTGTATCAGTGGATGGTGTGTATACAAATCCTTGTATTTTGGAATGACTACAAATAAATAAACAACAAAAAATATTGAGGAATTCTGCATCATGTCTGATTCATTCCAGTAACATATATTGCAGTTATAAACAGAGATGTGTCCTTGTTTTACACA
>JAUMHG010000031.1:3758903-3769467 GCA_032359395.1 Enteromius anoplus
CTCCACCCTCGATACCACGACTGAGGTGAGACCCTTGAGCAAGGCACCGTTCCCCCAACTGCTCCCCGGGCGCCGCAAGCACTGGCTGCCCACTGCTCCGGGTGTGTGTTCACGGTGTGTGTGTGGTTGATCACTTCTCACTGCGGTGTGTGTGCACGTTGGATGGGTTAAATGCAGAGCACAAATTCCAAGTATGGGTCACCATACCTGGCCACAAGTCACCTCACTTTCACTTTTTAGCAGAACGAGTACCATAGTCAAATAGGAAAACAATAATGTCAATAATGCAGAAGGACAGTAAACACTCAGTTTTCAGTTAAACACAGTTGAATGCAGTGATATCACTGCCCAGCTCAGTTCAATTAAGATTAGTATTTGTTCAATCAAGCCGAAGATAATCGCAGGAAATAAAGGCCCCCCGAACTAAGCAAGCCAGAGGAACCAAAACCATCAGTGACAGAATAGACCCTGACCAGAGGACTCGTCTGATTCCCGAGGTCTCGAGATCTTCTCTGGGGATCAGTCTCTGGAGCTCATCTAAGTGTCCTGGTCTCTGCTGATAATGAACACTCAATGTGAAACCACACACCTGACGATTTTACCGGTTTTACTGACAAGATGTGCATTACAAACCACAGTGGTTATCATGCAGCCCTACTAACAATCCTTTAAATGATTTGAATCGTAGTGATGTGTTAGTGTGTTGTGTACACCACGTTAAAGACATGGGTCTTCAATCTAGATTTAAACTGTGTGAGTCTTCAGCTCCTGTTCTGTCCTTCATTAGGAATAAAGAAGTGGTGGAGTTTCTTCTGAGTCAGGGCGCCGATGTCAATCTGAGAGCCAAGAATGGATACACGGCCTTTGACCTTGTCATGCTTCTGAACGACCCAGGTGAGTGCACGGCTCATGATTAGCTTTGCTAGCGCTGCTAGCATTGTGTGTGACGCTGGTGTTGGTTCTGTCCGGCAGACACTGAGCTGGTGCGGCTGCTGGCCTCCGTCTGTATGCAGGTGGAGAAGGACAAGAGCAAACACAGAGGAAAATCAACCCTAAAGAGACGGCCGTCACTAACTGTTCCTCTTCCTCCTGATGATAAAGGCGGCCTGAAGGTAACAATCAGTGTTGACCTCTGACCCCTAAAGCTGGCTAAGGTGAGTATCTGAGCAGGTCATCAGTTTATAGAAGCGTGATATGAACCTCGAGAGCCAGGGTACAGCTGAGCATTACCTGGTGAGATGACCGTCATACGCACAGGATTAGATTTTATTACCAAAAGGATGATTTGATTGATTTTGTATTTTTCATATCTGTGAACTCGACACCTTTCTTCACATTATTTGTGCAAATCTGTTTTCTGAACGTAGTTTCAGAAAAGTGATTTTATTTTATGTCCGTAATCCACTGCTTTGTTTACAGCAGTAACTGCTGTATTTCTCCTGTCAGAGGGGATTCAGAACAATTCTATAGTGATTTCTTAGGCTGGAATGTGAGGTTTATAATGCTCTAAAACTTTGTCAAAACTGTTGCTACTGAAACAACATATCGTTCCAAACAAACACTAGAACTTCCCAAGACTATTCTGACCGTTGTGATGATTTTATTTCGCTGCTGTTATTCTCCGTCAGTCCTGGTGGAATCGCATGTCCAACCGCTTCCGGAAACTCAAGCTGACGCACACGTTGAGACACGGGCTCTCCACCAACCGGCTCGCTCCGTTCCCTGACGAGGTTCCTCTAGACGCGACGATGAAAGCAGAGTCGAGCGCAGCTGCAGCACCTCCTGCTGGAGCTCTGAGCACAGATGTCTGCACCGCGTGGAGCAGCAAGAATAAAGACTGCGGTGCGTCCATCTGTTCATCCAGAGCCGTTTGAGCTTAAAGGAGGCATCCGATACCCATTTTCCACAAGTTAATATGATTCTTTCGCATCTTTATGAAGTCTAAGGTTCAATTTTCTCAGTGGTAGCGTAAAAACCCTTTTTACCCTGTCAAAATCATTGTTCAAAGTGAGCGGTTCAAAATGCTAATGAGCTTGGCTGACCCCGCCCTCTTTCTTCCGTGGGGTGATGAAACTGTAAACTTTAGCCGCTTTCATCATGGAACTTGCTAACTAGCAAAACAAACATAATCCTCTGCATCTTCAGCGGCTCAGGTGTCTTAAGTAAATGACAACTGCTATTTTCATTATTACGTGCAACAACAAATCACCTCAGTCATCTAGGAGTGGAACACTGTGGACAGCTCAATCGGGATCTGTGTGTCAATCAACAATCGTGGGAGGGGCCTGCTAAGAATCCCAGAACATCCCGGTCTGAGAAAGTGATCATGATTTATTGGGGAGTTTTTAAAAAACACTAGGTGGATTATTATCATTTTAGGGTGGTTGTGTACACACACTGCCAACACACATCTCAGACAACACACAAAAAAGAAAACAAGAACATTTTCTTGTGTGTTTGTTTAGTGCAGAATTCTACATAAAAACAAATATTAGTAAAACTGAACATGCAGTAAACCCATGATGCTGTTTTATTGTAGGTTTGAACGGAACAAGAAGTGGGAAAGATGACTTCCTCATCACGACAATGGTACGTTTGTGTAATTTCTGCTTTTGTCAAAGTCTTGAAATAAATGATTTCCTGAATCGTTTTTGGTCTGTCAGTTGAGGAATGGTGCACCGCTTGCTCATCTGCCCAATGAGAAGCTGAAGGCTGTCATCCCACCATTCCTGCCGCCGTCTAACCTTGAGCCGTGGAACTCAGAGCGCTGTGGAGCAGTGAAGGAGGGCCGGAGCGGAAACATGCCGCAGAGACCCGGCAGGAGCAGCTGTGCCAGCTCCGATATAGTGAGACTGATATCAATATTATTATAGTGTTCTCTTTAATTGGAGTTATGTTTTCTGTAGATTATCACTGTGTGTGTTTGTTGTAGACATCCATTAGTCGAGTGGTCAGCAGGTCCATCAAATTTCCCAGCATCGCTAAAGGCCCCTCCCCCTCCAACTCAGGCAGTTATAACTCCGCCCACTCCTCAGGTGGATCCAATGGTGTGGGAGGAGTCAGCCGGCACGCCTCCGACTCCCACAACCGCTCAGGTGACTCCACCTACTCACTGACATCATACATCTGCAGAAACCTGATCATCTGATCGGAATAATGAGTGAAATTCACAGCGGAAGTTGATCTTTTTTCAGAATTGATTCATTTTGCAACAAAGTTATTATCCTCTTTATTTCTGTGAAGTTGTTTGATACTGTCTGTACGGTATATAGGCGGCAGCGGAGCGGACAGTGTTTTATCTCAGATCGTGGCTCAGAGGAAGAGAGCAGCTGGTTTGTTGGACAGCAGGACGCTGGCCACCGCCGAGATGCCCAGTCCTCCGTCGCCACTGCCCTTCGCACCGGACATCAGCCTGACTGACCAAAGCGACTCCAGACGGGTGTGTATCAGGAGCCTGTGTGTGAGAGAGATATTCTTAACCTCACTGTGTGTGTGTGTGTGTGTTTCAGAAGCTGGAGTTAAAGAAGCATCCTCAGTCTGGAAACTCATCGACGTCCAAGAGCACGTCCCCCACCCTCACGCCCTCTCCATCACCCACACCCAAACCAGCTGCAGACTCGCTCTCATCCGCTTCCACACAGCCCAGATCCAAGAGCAGCGGCGGCTCCAGCAGCGGCACCATCACAGACGAGGGTCAGACACACACACACACACACACACATATACACAGTGTTGGGGAAAGGTTACTTTTAAAAGTAGTGCATTCAAATATTGCTATTTTAAAATATTACTTATTTAATTTTATGTGAAGTAATGCATTATGTTACTTTAAAATTTTTGTCACCTGGGCTGGACAGCCAAATTTCTGGCCAACTGTAAAGGCCCTTTCACACCAAGGGCCAGTTTTACTAAACAGGGCAAACTAGCGAGAAAGCTAAATTCCAAAACGTTGCCGATGGGTGTGGAAGAGTTGACAACACACAAATTAAAGAACACAGATGCAACATCTTATACACATCAGCCAAAACAACATACCAAGTGCAGCGCAAGTTAGCAAAGTCACAAATACAGAATAAAGAAATAAAGAAGCTGCGTTATAATGAAAAAAATCAAGGTTTACAAGACGTTTTGATAGACATGGTATTGCGTGACTCCTACTTCCAAGTCGTCTTATATTTCCTGAAGTAAATTAAAAATAAAATTCATTCATTTACCTTTATTTAACCAGGAAAAGACCTCACTGAGATTAACATCTCTTTTCCAGGAGTGTCCTGGCCAAGATAGGCAGCCAAATAACAACAGACATTACAAAGAAGACAATTGACATATTAAAAACAATCACACACAATTTGATTTCTTTCTAAGTTACACAATAAAGAATTTAAATTATAAATGACACTAAGTTCTGTAACTTTATCTCCTTTTGAGGAAGATTCCAGTCTGAAGTAGCAGCATATTTAAAAGAACCCAAAATTGCTTTATATATCAACAAGTCCCTATGCATTTTTCTGCGGATACTCAAAGAAGGCCATGCAACTCTTTTATTTAATTCACAATGATGTGTTGTAAATTTACATCCAGTTATAAATCTTAGAGCTCCATGATACAGAGCATCCAATGATGGAAGAAGATAGGAAGGGGCATGCTGATAAACTACATCCCCATAATCAAGAACTGGTAAAAACATAGCAGAAATTATTTCTTTCTTAACCTTAAATAAAAAACTTATTTCTAAAATAAAAACCAAGCTGCTTCTTTAATTTATTTTGCAAATACTTGATATGTGAACTAAAACGCAATGTGTTATCAATAATAAAACCCAAATATTTATATTCTAACACCGAACACGAATATTTATATTCTACCATAGCTTTCTCTGAGGTTCTAGAATTTGAAAATAGCATACACTTTGTTTGGTCAATATTTAAAACCAACTTCAAAGCACAGAACCTATTTTGAATCGTATCAAAAGCAGACTGTAAAGAAGCCACAGATTGTTGCTTAGAAGGAGCTGAGCAATAAACAATAGTATCATTGCATTATCAATATTAAAATCAAGACAATTTATACTATATACTAAATAATAATGGCCCTAACACAGATCCTTGAGGGACTCCCTTAATGATCTCCAGAAAATCTGACCTAGCACCTTCCACCTGAACACATTGAGTTCTGCCCTGTAAATAGTTTGTAAACCATAAAATAAAATTTTCTGATAACCGTACCTGTTGAAGCCTTTCTAATAATATAATATGATCCACAGCAAGGTGTAAACTAAAACTGAAACTAAGACGAAAACTATTGGTTAAAAAACATTTTCGTAAACTGAAATAAAATTCAAAATTCAAAATAATTGAAAAACTAAAACTGAACGAAACTAGCAACAGCCATTAAAAAAATAACTAAAATAAAATAGTAATTGCCAAAAAATAAAAATCGTTTTCGTAATTAATAAGCGTTCATCCACTTCGGAATATCGGACGTGTTTCTGTTTAGTTTAAACCAACAGGCTGCTTTATTTGTGCATCACCTGCAGATGGCGAATGATGCAACTGAGGCTGACTGCGAGATTAGTTAACTGATAGATAAAGAAGACGGACATGAATGATGGCTGCCGGTAGGAGTCCTGTTTGGTTAACGCAGAGCGAATTTTCGCCAAAGTTCAGATTTTTCAACTTGAGCGTTTAGCGCAAATCACGCAATTCGCTCCGCTTAATCCGCAGGATGTTTAATCGCATCTTGGCATTGACTTACCATGTAAATGTTACCGCTTCATTCGCATCTGGTGTGAACGCAGCATGAAGTCTGGAGAGACTAGTTCACTTGACTTATTTGAAGAAAATGTTCTAGTCAGTTCAAATAATATTAAAAGTGCATTTACACATTTGAAACTTTGGAAGATTGTGTTCCAGTCTGTTCTAGCTGAAGTAATATTGAACACTATAGACATACAAACACAAAGCAAAAACTGTTCATTACTTAATTTCACTTTACAGCAGGTTGTTTTTGTTTTAGCTGACTGTAAATGTTTACTGATATACCAGTGGTCACACTGATACTGTTATACTGTACTGTGTACTGTGGAAACTACATTTTTTTACAGGATTTCATTGTTATGATGTATTCATATATTTTTTCATGCTTTTCTTTTATACTTTTAAGTTAAATTTGTTAGGTTCTTAAATCCTTATGTTATGTTTGTTATTCAGAGTTAACCACAGTTACATGTCAACTGTGCAAACACTAAATGTTGCTGAAATAAATACCTTTCTTTGGTCTGCATACTGGAAGTGTTCTGCTAACTGTGCCAAACTATAATTACTAAAACTAAAACTGAAACTAAATATATAAAAATAAAATAGAAATGTTTTCACAAAATAAAAACGTAACGAAAACTAAGAAAACCATTAATGAAACAAACTAAAACTTAACTCAAATTCATAGCAAATTTGAAAACGATATTAAAATAAAAACTAATTTAAAAATACAAAACTATAATAAACTTGATCCACAGTATCAAAGGCCTTTGATAGGTCAACAAAAAGACATGCACAATGTTGTTTATTATCTAAGGACTCCACAATATCATTCAGAACCTTTAAGACGGCTGTAGTGGTA
This sequence comes from Enteromius anoplus, assembly GCA_032359395.1. Classification (NCBI taxonomy): domain Eukaryota; kingdom Metazoa; phylum Chordata; class Actinopteri; order Cypriniformes; family Cyprinidae; genus Enteromius; species Enteromius anoplus. The sequence continues at coordinate 3,765,522 of JAUMHG010000031.1, forward strand.
CTATGCCCTTTACGAAAACCAGATTGATTAATAGATAAAATATTATGACAGGTTAAATACTGAACCATCTGATTACTAACTAAAGACTTTTGAGAGAATACACAGTTTAGATATAGGTCTATAATTATCCATTAGGGAAGAATCTCCCCCTTTTGCCAAAGGAACAACAATTGCTGATTTCCAAATCCTAGGAATTATATTAGTTTATAATGAGAGATTAAATAAATGTGTCAATGGAGCCGAAATCAAATCAGCCGCTAATTTTAGATACAGTGGGGCAATATGATCAGGACCAGATGATTTATTAACATCTAGTTCCTTTAAAGCCGAGTAAACATCAGTGGAAGTAATCTGTTTAAAAAAGCAAACTCACTAGACCGTAGCTTACGTTCAACATTAAGGAAGTCTAGGTCTAAAACTGTATTATTATTTGTCGGAAATACAGACCCTGATGCAATGAAATATCTATTAAAACTATTAAGCATTTGTTTTTTATCTGTAATTAGGGTAGAATTTATCGTTAAACAAGAAGGAAACCCCAAATTTAATATTTTAATTTAATATTCCTCCACAACTTCCGAGAATTTGTCAAATTTTCTGTGGTTTTATTAGATTTCGATTTTTTACATTTATTTCGGAGCTGCCTAAAACATAACCAGTCCGAATTTAAATGTGTTTGTCTAGCCCTGGCCCATGCTGCATCCCGTTCTTGAATAAGTTCGCACAAGACGGTTGAGATCCATGGGTTATCCCGAGATTTAACTCTATATTTTCTTAAAGGTGCATGTTTATTAATAATTGACATAAAACTATTATAAAAATATTCCCAAGCAAACTCAACATCTGGGATTAAAGTCATTTTGTCCCAATAATGTGTGAAAGATCATACAAAAATGCCTGCTCACTAAAGTGTTTCATAGAACGCTTAATTATAATTCTCGGCTTCTGCTTAGGCAGCCGTGTATCTCTGACTACAGCCACAACACAATGATCACCAATATCGTTTGCAAATACAGAAACTGAGGAATATTTATGCGGAACATTTGTAAGAACAAGATCTAATAATGTAGATTTTTCTTGATATTTAAGATGTGGCCTGGTGGGTGTATCTACAAATTGAAAAAAAATATCACAAACTATCACAGATTTTTTTTTAAATCATCGGATATTGCATGCATCCAATTCAGATTAAAATCACCCATTATGATCAATTCCTCCAAAGAGGTCAATGTATGTAATAAGGACTGTCCAGCATTGCTTGTAGCCGAAGGAGGCCTATAACAACCAGCTATAGTGATCTGAAGGGTTTTGGACACAGAGAGATTTAAAGCTAATAGTTCATACTGTTTAGCTATTGAAACTGAGAGTAGCGATGTTGCCTCTAAATGTTCTTTGACATAAATTATAAATTGCCCCCCCCAAATCCCAATCAAACAAATTCTGGCACTTGTTGAACCTAAAACTTCAGGATTCCTGCTCTGACAAAGACACACAATCGCGCTCATACGTGAGTACCTTGAGCTGAAATATCTTGTAAATTGATGCTTGTGTGCGATGTAATAAACTGGTGGATTTTGTCGGCCAAGTCTATGAGGGATTAAAACAGTTTTAAATCCAATTTAAATCCAATTCCAGTAATCGAGCACTTCACCAGCTCAAATCTCCAAAATTCCTGAACGGGCATCGGCGCTTGCACAAACAATGAAGTAGAAGATAAACTTGATGCTTGTGTGCGATGACATGAAATCAGTCAGATTTACAGCCGATTCCGGGGCCAACAAGATGAGGGAATTAAACGTTCGTGACGCAATAGCTTGAGTCGTGTATACGTCTGCAGGTGTAACATGCTGAATCCCTGTAGCACTCGTGCACAAATTTACTCAATAAATCATCAACTGGGTGACTTCGAACATTTGCAGTCCAAAAAAAACCAAAAACGAAACCTCAAAGCACTTAAATCAGCACCAACAAAGACAAACACAAACGGACTAATTGGCTGCCATCTTGGACTTTGGACTTTCTTCTTCCTGGCTGTCTGTGCTCCGTGGATCTCCTCGCAGCAATCATTGCAGCCATTTCAAGTGCAAAATAGTTTAAGACATGCTTTTTTGGCCATTAGTTAATGGTGCAAATACCAGTAATTTTACTACAACAAAAACATAGTATTTGATCTAACCCTTGAGTTATTTTAATACTTTCCTCCTATAAAGTTGTACAGGTGCATATTCAGTTATATGTTAATGGAAAAAGACTGATTGCGTTGGTGTAAGCTGTTAGTAAAACTGCCCCTAAAAGTGAAATGAATAAGCCTCAGCCTGAAGGAGGTGCCTGTCTGTACTTACTCCTGAATTCTCTCAACATAAGGACAGTCGAAAAATGGGAAAACAAAGTCATTTACTTCATTTATTTGAAAAAGTATCAATTATTTTATGAATATCAAATATTCTCTGTTAACAGGTTAGTTCACTCAAAAATTACTTACCCTTGTGCCGTTCCAAACCCATAAGACCTTCGCTCATATTCAGAACACAAATTAAGATGTTTTTGATGATATCAGAGAGCAATCTGTCCCTCCATAGACAGCAACACAACTGAAATGATCCCAGATCCAGAAACATATTAAAAACACCAGTAAAACAGTCCATCTGTGGATCAGCTTCAGTTTTGCCGCACTATGAACTTTTTCATAAAAGTAAAAAGTTTGCCGCACTTTTTTTTTGCGCAAAGAAAACAAAAATCTAACTGCCATTCATCTCCCCTGAGTTACGTCTTCCGCCATTTTAGAAAGTATCTCAATGCAATGCGTTATTACCAACGAGTCTGTCTGTGTTTCTGCTGCTGATTGTTGTTTTTATATACAGATGAGTTATCAGGGATTCTGAGAAAACTGTCTCTGGAGAAATATCAGCCCATCTTTGAGGAGCAGGAGGTGTGTGTGTCTTCTCTTGGTCTTTTGTCTTTCTGCTTCCTCTGTTCTTAATACAGCATGGATTCAGTCTTTTACACTTCTGTCAGAACTGTGGCGTAACGGTGAGCTTGTGCCAAACACATTGAAATTTCTTTGTTTATTTTTCTGGTTTTCTCTATCGCTCACCTCTCTCTTTTTTAAATGTAAATCAAAGGCAGATAAACCCGTCTCTGATGTTTTGATGCAGGTGGACATGGAGGCGTTTCTGACTCTGACTGATGGAGACCTGAAAGAGCTGGGAATTAAAACAGACGGGCCACGGCAGCAGATACTCGCAGCCATATCCGAGCTGAACGCTGGAAAAGTGAGTGTTTGTGTGATCAGGCTGAAATAGAGGCACATTTGAACTGTAAATAATGTGATGATAAACTTCATATCATGACAGGGGAGAGAAAGACAGATTTTACAAGAGACCATCCATAACTTCCAATCGTCGTTCGGCAGCAGTGCCAGTAACCCTCGACCAGCGGGGCATCCACGCTGTGAGTGTCATAACATCACCCTTCAGATCACATCAGCATTTAGCACAGCCATATAACCCTACAGCCGAAGCATGGTTGCCCACTGTAGCTAAGCAGAGTTGAGCCCAGGTCAGTACCTGGATGGGAGACCTCCTGGAAAGACTAGGTTGCTGTTGGTAGAGGTGTTAGAGATTAGCAATGCTATCACAACACTGTTACAATCACATCAGCGTGAGTCAAAAGACTCAGAGATACTATCACTACACTGTTAGTCACAACACTGTTACAATCACATCAGCAATACTATCACGACACTGTTAGTCACAACACTGTTACAATCACATCAGTGTGAGTCAGAACACTCAGCGATACTATCACAACACTGTTACAATCACATTAGCAATGCTATCACAACACTGTTAGTCACAACACTGTTACAATCACATCAGCGTTACTATCACAACACTGTTACAGTCACATTAGCAATGCTATCACAACAATGTTAGTCACAACACTG
>JAUMHG010000031.1:3788284-3810791 GCA_032359395.1 Enteromius anoplus
AGGAAATATTAAGGGAGTTAGGTTGTATATTTATCACTACAAACAGCAGCTAATAATAGATAGAAATACAAAGCTACGGAGTTACAAACACAGCAGACTCTCAGTAGATCAGCAGACAGGAGCAATCGAGCAGGAGGAGCCAATAATGAACAGTAAGTGGAAAATAATGTGTTAAACCACAGAAACACACTCAAAAAAAAAACAAATACTCAAAATAATGAACAGAACAAAAGCTCCTGTTGAGAAGAACAGCATATGTTCTCACCAGCCGCCATCAAATGTTTTTTTTTCCCAACTGGGGCATCTGAGGAAGCAAGAGTGAATCACCAATGAGAAATGAACACGACGCAAACTTCTGCTTTCCTGCTGTACGCTTGTGTGAATCGAAACACATTTAAGCTGAATTGAAGTGTGATGTTCTGGCAGGCCCCGATCCAGACCTGAAGAACCGCTCTGACCACTAGCAGCCCACTGCATGCCGTTTATTGACTCAGGAAACCATAACAAATTGATGGTGTGGCTGTGATAACGGTCTGTGGTGTTTGTGGATAACTGGAGCACATGCCAGCTTCACGCCTGTAATGAGGCCTGTGAGATGTGCACCAATCTTAAATCATACTGCTAAAACTTCTTTACTTTTTCATAAAGCTTTTGTGTTTTAATGCCCCAAAGAAACGAAGAGAAAGTGTCATGTGAACAGAAGTCTGTAGTCTGTCAGATTCTCGTATGATCGTGTGTCTGTATAATACTCTCGTCGCATTGAGGAGCGTCTGAAGGTGTCTCTTGTGTTGTTTGGTCAATGCTTTCTCCATGAATTTATGCAGTGCTGCTGTTGTTTGACAAACAACGTCTGGTTTTCAGGTTTGTCCAACACACGCTGGAATTAAAACATCATACTTTTAGGAAGATCACTACATTACCAGCATATCTGATATATCCCTGATGGATGCATGGTGTCCTGAGAGGACAGGAGCTGCGGTGAGCTTGGGTTTGATGACATTAACCATTAAATGAATATGCTGTGAACAGATGATGGCTGTCGAAGCAGTAGTTAATCTAGCGCGGGTGGCTGGAATATCCGCTAATTTGCCGGGATCAAGTGATGTCACTGATCCGTATCAGCATGGCTAATTCATGATGGCTGTTTTTGGTGTTGGGTAACTTTGACCCGGTGGACACCATCCAAACATATCCATTTCTCCGTTGGCACAATCTCAAACATAAGTATTTCAAAGGAAATCTGACAATGTTTTATTATTTTCCTAAATGTTAGTGGCGATTAGACAGCTGCTCAGTATCTTGAGCGCTTGTGTTATAGTGAGCCTCGATGATCTGTGAAGAGACCGTCTCTTTAACTTCTAAACCCAAGCTGGAATGTCAAGCTGCTGCCTTACAGATTAGAGACAAAAATAACCTTTTCCCAAAACTAGTTTCACATTCCAGAGAGTTTGCATGTGGAATCAATAATGATTGTATAAAGCCAGATATGAAGAAAACCGAAGGGGTTTGGGTCCATTTTTAGCAGAAAGAGAGAAAGAAATCATGACAATAAACATCAACACAAGTGTTCCAAACATTTAGTGCACTTGTGTAAACGCAGTAGCGGTTGTCACACACAAACACATCTGGGGTAATATGATTTATGTTTCAACACTGAATAGATAGGGTTAGAGTTGTTTGTCTCTCTGTACGGATCTGCTGGATGAGAAGGAATCCAATCTAACAACACACGTTTGCTTGGTGTTTGATTAATTCACTTTTTCTTGATTCGTTTCAACTAAAAGTGTGAGAATTATCAATGTGACTCTCAGTATTGACATTCTAGACAGAGGCTGTTTAAATTCCCCAAGCAGAGGACGAGAAGTGCAAAATAATAATGGCAAATGTAAACAACACACCGATGTCACGTTACCAGCAGAACACAGAGAGCTGCGGACGCACAATAGCACATATAATGAACTGTTAGGCTCCATAACATCAGGGTTTAACCTTCTGCAGCGAGCATTCACGGCCTGCCAGCAGTCATCAATATTTAACAGCTGTTGTTCTTCTGAAAGTCTTTATAGGCTAATGTGGCTTCCTCAGTTTGCACGCAAGGGCCTGGCCTCACGCCAGCCGTCTGTCAGAGAGGCTGCAGATTGACAGAGCACTGGATCGCGTGACAGCAGCAGCAGCTCGCTCGGCCAGCGCCCCTCTCTCTGTGTGTGTGTGTGTGTGTGTGTGTTTCCTGTGCTGGTTGGTCGGATGGCGTGGTGGGCGGGGCTCTGTGTGTGTCAGACTGCATTCACTTACAGCAGATGATGTTCACTTGAGCTCAAACACCAACTCATTCAACACAGCATTCAGACCATCGCAAGTGATCCCAAAGAACAGTTTAAATACCCAGAAGGTACATGGAAAAAGTCTAGTCTTCAACAATTCATTGTCAAACTACTTTGGAAGACGGACTCCTGCTTCTGAATGGAAAACTATTGTTTTGATCAGCTATGCTGTAATATTTCCACACACTTGCATTGATTAAAGTGATTTCAGTTCATCAACATTAAGATGCTTTTATTATGAGGAGCATGTGAAATAAAACACATTAGTCAATGTCAGAGACAGGCTTTTCCAAACACAATGCGCTTTTCTTTTATGTTATGATTTGAATAAAGGTGTTGAAAAAAGAGGAAGAGAGCAGAGCTGAAGTTCACTGTTAACACAATAGAAAATTCATGCCAGTCACTTATAAGAAGTCAAATGTAATGTAAATGAATGTATAAAGTATTTCACTCTAATCTTTCCTGTTTCTGCAGCTGCTCAGGAAAACCCTTGTGAGAAACACACGAGCGGGAAACAGCGCGACACGGCGGCCAGCGGCGCCCCTGAGAGCCAGTTGCTGCTAGAGGTGTGTGTGTGTGTGTGTGAATTCAGTTCATGAAAAAAGGGGGCAAAAATAAACGTGTGTTCATAATTGTGTTCATTGTATATATATATGTATGTACACACACACACACACAGTGAGTGAGACCATGTGTGTGTGAGAGAGAGAGAGAGAGAGTGTGTTTGAGTTTTGTGTTGCGTGACTTGTGCTCGTGGCTGATCTCAGAGGAGAGGAATATTCCAGTTTCTTCTTCTTTCTGCTTCCGTGGAAATTCTCTGAATGGGTTTCTTTCGTGACCTTTTTGATGTGCCTTTGAAGTCTGTGCGACAATGTGAGAAAGGAGGAAAACCCATCAGGATGTCAACAGAGAGAGAGAAAGAGAGTTTTCATGATCCGATCAAAGTCTCTGTTGTTAAATTCAGATCTGCTCCGAGCAGCAGGTGCCGCTTTCCAAGAAGACGGTGAAAAACAAAATACAGCTGACAGTAAATACAGCCACAAAACTGTTTAACAAAACCATCTAACTAGCAGGAAAGGATAACTTTGACAAACTGACTGAATTAATGAATGCAGAGACATATATATTACAGGCCAGACGCCAGCGGGCAGTGATGAGTGTTTGTTGTGTTCAGTCTTTAGCAGGTTTTGCGCTGGTGGTCAGCAGTGATGGGATGGTCTTCTATGCCTCCTCCACCATAGTCGACTACCTGGGCTTTCACCAGGTGAGCAAGACATCTCTGTCACACGGTCACCCACCAACACCTGGCACACGCACACACACACACACGTTGGTTTCCATGCTTTTAGATTCTCAAATAAACACCATTTAGTATGTTTTTTAAGTCTTTTGAATTAGGGGACACTGAAAATGTCCTCGTAATAGCTATGTCATACCCACACACACAGATTGCAGACTGTTGTGGTAAATCTTTGTGAGTTGCAGCACAGTGTCTCTGAGACAATTCTCTGAAGAACAATGACTTTTGTCTCAGAAGCACCAGGTTATTTTCTTCTTCTAGCAGGCGGATCTCACGCGGTCAGTCAGACGCAACTGCTGCTTTACAAGGCAAATGTTCCGAGAGCTTTGCGTGCATGTCGTGTGGAAAATACGGGTCAAACTTCAGTATTATAGAAAGAATCTGTAATTTCTGACAAAAAAGCCAAGCTGAGTAAGAACTACACATGCAGGCTTATTTTGGGAGGGCTGTGTTTCAGTGTCACGCAACGTTTAACACATAATGACCCGCGGCTTTAGACAGACATCCAGGAATCTGAGCAGTCTGACCACAATAAAGCTACAGATTCCACGCAAAAAGGCCAATGGTTTACAGACAGACACACACACATGTATATATTTATATGTACAATAAACAACATTTTAAACACTTTTTATTTTTGCCCCCTTTTTTCATGAACTGAACTCAAAGATCTTAGACTTTTTCTGTGTACACAAACACCTATTTCTTTTCAAATATTGTTCACAAATCTGTCTAAATCTGTGTTAGGGAGCACTTCTCCTTTGCTGAGACAATCCATGAACCTCAAAGGTGTAACATATGAAGATGCTGATTAGACAGCATGATTATTGCACAGCTTTGTCTTAGCCTGACCACAATAAAATGTAAAAAAATCTGACTTCTGGATATTTTATGCGAGTCCTGGCTTCTTGGCTAACCTATGACACAACTTACGTCACACCTGGTACGTCGAGACAGAGGTCGGCCAAGAAGCCGAAAATAAGAAAGGAAGAAAGTCATATTACACATAGGATAGTAAAATATACCGTTATTTTCATTTTTGGGATGAACTATTCCTTAAACAACGATTTGGGACAAAAAAAATTACATTTAATTTAATGCAAAACAGTATAAATGTTGCTCTGTGGCTTTTTCATGGCACTAGCTAACAAATGCATTAATGTGACAAGCTGGATATTAATGAACACAAATTGATGGCAACAATAATGAAATTAAATATTTGGGTTGGGTTGTTTTGATCACTTGAGTGTAATACGCTTAGTGTTCGTGTCCTCTCAGCCTTGTTAGCAAACATACTGCGTTTGACGAACAGTCAACTAAAAGGAGCTGATCAATCGGCTTCCAGTAAACATCTCGATGATGATTGGGTCAGAGTCACCTGATATCTCTGCTTCTCTCCTCAGACAGATGTGATGCATCAGAACGTGTTCGACTACATTCATGTGGACGACCGGCCGGAGTTCAGACGGCAGCTACACTGGGCCATGAACCCTTCTGCTGGAAGCAGCGAGCAGCAGTGTCCCAACGGCACGGGTATGACTGTAAGACACACACACACACACGCACTTCCACTCTCCTAGACTCCCACTTGATGTGTATAATACAGACACACACTCACTCGGTGTGTAACACACACACACAGACAGATCCCCATAATGTGATAAATACCATGTGCACACACACACACTACTCTGTCAATCAATCACTTTTATTTCTATAGCGCTTTTAACAATACAGATTGTAGCAAAGCACTGAACATTATCAAATAGAAGAACAGAGTGATGGTAATGTATAGTGACCAGATTAAATGGTAACACTTTATAATAACTACATGCTATGAATCATTAGTTAAGCATTAGTAAATAGTCAGTTCATCCTTTAAAGAGCATTGTTCCAACATCAATAGTCATTAGTAAGCAGTTTATAAATACAGTTATAAATGCCTTGTTCTTGATTTAGAAGCATATCTAAATGTACAAAGATTTAAATCACCATTTATCTTAACAGAAAAAATAAACTAACAACACAAAGGGATACAAAACTATTCATTTCAAGATGCAAAAAACTAGGTTAGACTGTACACTTATTTTTTTTTTCTATGAAACTGAAGGTTTGTTTTTCATTTATCAAGTGTACAGTTGTACAATTACATTTTTACATCTTGAAAAAGTATGTCTGTGCTCTGTATCCCTCTGTGTTGTGTTTGTTTAACTGTGTTAGAATATAAATGAGTCTTTACGTCTGCTTTATAAATGCTTTACAAGAAATAAATAGTCATCACTTTAGATGAGCTCACACAAACCAACATCTGGCAGCTACGTAACTACCTGACTTAATCATGAATTACAGCAGGAAAAAGTGTTAATAAAGCATTTATTAACACACTGAACTATTATCATGTGTCTAAATAACAAGATTTATGAATGTACATTTAAATAATTTATTAATTGTTTAATTAGACTTTCTAAATGGTTGTATTAAACACTGATAACTCCTAAATAACTGGTTTGTAAATAAAGTAATAATTAAAAAATGATAAACTGATCATTAGTGAAGTATGAAAATACAATTATTAAATATTATATATATGCTCAAGAACAAGGCATTTATAGATGCACTTGTAAACTGTTTACTAACGCATAATAATGTTGCATATAAACTCATAAATGATTAAATAAATGCTTAACTAATGATTCAAAGTGTGTAGTTATTATAAAGTGTTACCGATTAAACTATTTATTTATCAAATGCAGAGACGGTCTCTGTAGTCAAGACGACGATAATCACTAGAAATCAGGTGTCCCCAACTAAGCAAGCCTAACTCTGTATATCTATCTTTGTGAGGACATACATTGACTCAATGTTGTCTGTAGCTCCTGACTCTAACCCTACCCATCAGAACTAAGTGCTTTACCTAAACCCTGACCCTAACCCTACCCTTTACCCAACTATACCCTGACCCCTAAAACCAAGACTTGACCCTCAAACAGGTCTTTAAAGGGCTCCCAGAAAGTGAGGACCGGCAAAATTGTCCTCACTCTGAAGAGCTAAAACTCAAACTGGCCTCACAAAGATAGCTGTACAAGTGCACACACACACACACACACAGTGTTTAATGCTGATGTCTGTTCTGTAGGTCAAGATTTGGTGGTCAGCAGTTTGTTTCAGTCTGAGGAGACGAGTGATGTTCCTCCAGAGTTCTCCTGCTTCCTGAAGCGCTGCTTTATCCTGCGAGTCCGCTGCTTACTGGACAGCACCTCTGGATTCCTGGTGAGGGACTCCTTCAGCACACAATCACAGGCAAACACAGGAGACTTGCATGTGATCATCTGAATGCTTTTCATAACCCTTAGACTAAAGAGCAACTCCTAATAGTGTTTCCATGAGATCTTTCCGTAAATAAATCCCACAGAGAAAGAAATGGTTTTGGCTGCTGGAAGAACTGCTTCTCTGGGTGTGATTAGTCTTGTGTGTTTCGGGAGACACATCCAGTAGTTAGAGGCTTCCGGACACTACGATCAGTGCTGGGCAGTAACAGAGTAGATGTATGCTGTATTCTGGAATCACAACAAATTTTTTTTGGGGATTTTTTATTGATTTCATGATTACATAATGTTACAATTCTACATTATCATTTTGGATTCAATTCATTAGGCTCTCATTAAACTTACAAGCGACAGATTGAAAAACCATGATGTAAAATGATGTTTAATGGACTTCATGCTGTTACTTACTACACCTAGAATATATTTTATTTCTCTTTCTCTTTTTTTTATCAATACAGTACAAGATTATCTAATTAAGATCAATGTGATAAACGAGTTAGGTCACCAGTGAGTATATTCCCTGAATTGTGTAGCGCAGAGGTTCCCAACCAGGACCCCACACACTGCACCCTCTGCATCTCTCCTTCGTCTGACACACATTTCAGCTCTTGGAGTCTCTACTAATGAGCTGCTGATCTGAATCAGGTGTGTTTGATGAAGGAGACATGCAAAGCATACAGTGCCAAGGGGCCTCCAATGTGTGTGGCCTAAAGTATTGCATCACGGACTACACTTTTTGTCACCTGCCCAGCGCTGACTGTCCTGTCTGAAGATGTAACTGTATATAAATCTTGAAGAACAGAGTGAAGACGTCTGATCATGTCTTTGCTTTCAGACGATGCAGTTTCAGGGCAGACTGAAGTTTCTTCACGGGCAGAGAAAGAAGACGTTGTCTGGAGCACTCCTGCCTCCTCAGCTGGCTCTGTTCTGTGTCGCTGTGCCTCTGCTGCTACCCTCCATCGCTGAGATGAAGATAAAGAGTGGTGTGATGAAGAACAAACACAGGACCCCCGGAGTCCTCACCTCGCTGGATCACAAGTAAGCGCAGGTTCTCTCTCGAGTGCTCATGTGTTCCTTACCACAGAATGAGATAGATTTCTCTGTGTGTGTCTCATAGTGACAGAGACGACCCTCTCAGACGTGCCTCGCTCCAGACCAAAGACAGCGTCAGGTACAGGAGTGAAGGGCCCTACGGCCCCGAAGAGCCTCTGAACTTCTGCAAGACCAGCGCTGAGAAGTTCACAAACCTGGAGTGCAGCGCCTGGCCCCCAAGAAGCTCCTCGGCTCTCGGCAGACACTACGCTAAACCGTATCGACAGGCCCCGGGGTATTACAGCTCCAGAGCCGAGGCCCTCGAGCCCAGGCCCTACGAGAGCGACTGCACAGACGGAGCCAAGAGCCAGGGCTTCTGCTTCGACGCATACGACCATCAGGCAGTGCTGGAGCCGGCCGTGAAGGTGGAGCAGGACTCGGACTCGGAGAACGGCTGCTCGTGGACACAGATGAAGGCGGAGGCTGGATTCGTGGAGCAGTACTCCTGCCAGCGGCTGAAGGGAGCACCCTATGGAGGACATTATTACGGCTCGACCCGAGCGCTCAAGTGTGTCCTGAACCGAGACGCAGCTGCCAGCGCACACAGCACACACTGCACCGACGTCTATGACGACTACAAAGGGTACATGCAGCATGACTACAAAGCGGGTTATGAATTCAAAGGTCACGGGCTGTGCATCAAGCAGGAGCCGGTGGACGCTCCGCTGTGGCACGATGGCACAAACTGCTCCACGAGCGCCGCTCACAAGATCAACCCCTACATCTTCATGCAGTAGCTTCTCTCATTCTGTCATCATCCATTCTGAAACGAGAAACTGCTGCGGTGCGTTTTAAACCCGCAATCATCACACACACAAAAACATTTCTTCTTTTATTTGGATCCACAAGACAAGCAACAAGACACACGTGTGAGCAAACACACAAACATTACTGTACATACACAGAGAAACACACGAAACACTGCAAAGTAGGCTCTTCCTCTGGATTTCTGTTGTTTTCCAGTACAAACATCAGTCTTACGTCCAGTGACTTATGAAGTCTTGTTTTGTGAAAGGGTTTATGGTTGGAACAAGTCAAGGCACCTTTCTTTATATAGCGCTTTTAACAATACAGCTCGTCAACAAATATCTGTCAGTTTGGAATGTTTTTTTTATTTTATTACTAATACTCACTTATTTAGATACATCTATCAGAACACAAGACTCAGGAATGTTTTGATAACTTACTGGAAAACAAGCACAAATACTAAGACAATCATTTCTTCAGTGCTGTTGCGTTCAGCGTTTGGTTTAGATTCGGTTTGGTGAGCTTTCATTGTATTTTCTTCTAAGCACTTTTGGTTTAGTGAGACTAATATTTCTTTCCCAAATAGAAAATTACAAAAACAAAACAAGCAGATATCTGAGAATTTGGATTATTAGGACAGATAGACCTTCTGGATTTGCTGAGAGTCTAGTGCATCATTGTTTACTTTAAGGAGCTGGTTTGTTAAGCATTTCATACCTGTGTTTATTCATTATTAAGAAATATAAAAACTGAAGGATTCCTTCTGTTTGTCTTCAGATATCAGCCGGATCAATGACAGAAATGTTCTTATACATCAATAAATAGCCCACCTAAAACTGTTGAAGCAGTCCAGTAATAAAACATAATCGTTCATTTGGAATTTTTAGACTCTTAAACATTTTGATGTTAACTTCACTTCAGCATTGATAAGAATGCCAAACATTTCATGTATTTAATAGAGCACGGCTCTGACGTTTAGAGCTTGTAACTATGACTTTATATAAAACTACTGTTTAATTGTATTAAATAATAATAACGATAATACTGCGCTTGCACTACTGGGGCTAGTTCACCGAAAGAATGTGACTCCCTGGTGTTTCTGAAAGGTTCATTTGGATCAATAACTTGTATTTATTGTTTAATGGCCTTTTGCACTTTTTCAGGAAGGATTTTAACATGACGTTTGCCATGGCATTCAATATGGGCAATAAATATTAACAGAAGAGGAATTTTTTACACAGGTTTGTAGCTGCAAGGCAGCAACAATCAAATGTGGGTCTTCTTGTTATATTTATTACTTTTATAAAAATAAAAATCTTGTATGACAAAAAGAGCATGCTTCTGTGGTGTTGTAGTGTTTTGCTGTGAAACAATCGATGATTCACATTCTCCTCCTGAACACTTTAATAAGACCGTGTCGGTCAAACACATCTGCAGATTATTTCTGTTCATTCAATAATTGTGGAAAAAACGTTTACCAGAACATTTTGACAACAGGGGATTTTTTTAGTGCAAGAAACAGACTAAAAAACGAGTCGCAGCGGACATATTTAATCCTGTTCAGCGCTGATCTGAGAGAATCATTCCACTTGCAGTGGATCTTCTTTGAATTGAGTGCCTTTACTCTCATCAAATGTCCCGCCCACTGTCAGTCAACACTGGTTCCTATTGGTGCTGACGTCGCCGGGTGGGCAGGGCTTGTCTCTGTGACAGCATCTTCAGATCAAACAAACGTGCCGTCGGTCTCGAGATCAGCTGTTGGGCGACATCTAGTGGTCAACACATCTAAATCCTCTCGACTGGATGATAAATATTTTTGACATGTAGAAAAACACTCATCTACATCTGTACATGTGTTCAGATGTGTGAAGTAATGGTGTTCTCACAGGCGTCTGTCAGTCTGTTTTCTTCAGCTGGGCTTCTGCTGGTCTGTAATGAGAGATTATTTGTCCCAGTATGAAAGAGTTTATGAGGAGAAACAGCAGGCCAGCGATCCAGATGAGCGTGAAAGTGTTCCAGCCCTCGAACTCCAGATAATACGCCGGCGACAGCCACAGCGCCTGAGAACACCACAGACTGCTGAAACCACAGACTCACGCTGTTAGAAACACGAGAAGAGAATACTCACCTGTCCCACAAACCACAGCAGCAGCAGCATGAGGCCTCGTCTCCAGCTCAGAGTCAGCCGGGGCAAAACCAGCGGCAGCAGACACAGATACCACAGAAAATACTGCAGAGAGAAGCACAGACTTACTGCTAGAGCACGGAACACAAATACAAGACAAATTCAGCAAACAAAACCACACGACAGTCAAAGAGAAGAGGTGGATTTTAAGATATGACTTGAACTCCTATCAAGTGGAAGCCATTCTAATGTGTTCTGGAGGGTTGTTCCAGACGGCTGTAGATCCCTGAGCTTTAGGTGAGTTAGTTAGTTTGATTATCGGGGGTTTAAAGACGAGTAACATGACTTTAAACTCAATTCAACAGAGAACTGACAGCCACTGCAATGATCTCAAGAGAGGAGTAACAGCTCCTCAGGAATCACTCGATCAGAGAAAGGTACCTGTGACGTGCAGACTTTGTTGAAGCTGACGAAGACGGCGGTGTGTATGAAGCAGCAGAAGGGCAGATCTGAGCGGAAGGCCAGCGAGGCCAGCGTCAGCAGCAGTATCTGTGGCAGAAAACAGACGAGAGCCAGAAAGCCGCCCCAGGGATGCTCCGCCGTCACGTACAGCATGTAGAAGTACGGAGAGAAGTTGTGTCGGATGTCTCTTCGTGTCAGGTGATACAGGTAAGACTCCTGGAGGAAAGCCCAGCCGTACCTTCACAAGACAAGAACACACCTGCTCATTCTGGACTATTATCGTAATAATTTCTCTCTGAGACACAAGATCTGCATCACAGCATGCTTTTACACACAAATGAAGGAGGAATTTGATGAGCACTCACTATCATGACAGTGGAGAATCATCAAAAACTGATTTCTGATCACAAAACTGCTCTGAAGCTTACATGCAGTAGAAGCTGAGGTTCAGGGTGAACAACATAGCTCCAGAAACAGCAATGAACCGCAGCACATCCCTGCTGATGCACCGGAACAGGTTCTGGATCAGTCCTTGGCCGCGGGACGGCGCTCTGGTCAGAGACAGCGCGATGGGCAGAGCATAAGTGACTGGGTAGATCTTCATGTGGACGGCCAGACCGAAGAGCAGTGCTGCAGACGTCTGTCTCCTGGACTCCAGACACAGCAGCGAGGACAGAACCAGAGCGGCCAGCAGAGACTCGGCACTCCCGCGGGTGGACACAGCCACGGTCAGCGGGTTAAACAGCCACAGGCCACAGAGAAGCCTGGCCAAGCTCCGGGCCGAGCCACGCAGAACCAGCAGCTGGAACATCAGCAGAGCCGACAGAAGATCACAGCCCACAAACAACAGCTTCCCACAGAGAGAGCTCAGCAGAACCCCTGGAGCCAGAACCAGAGCCAGCAGAGGAGTGTAACGATACGTGGACCTGTCATAGGGACTGCGACCCTGTGTGCGAGACACAGAGTGAGTGAGTGTGTGTGTGTGTGTGTGTGTGAGAGAGAGAGTGTGTGTGTGTGTGTGTGAGAGAGAGAGAGAGAGTGTGAGAGCGAGAGAGAGAGAGAGATTAGTGAGTCTTTATCTCATTAATATCATAATTGTGACTTTTTGTCTCACAAATTTTAAATGTCATAATGAAGCCTTTTTCCTCAAAACGTTGCTCAACGTATGCCATACTGTTATAACTTTTTTTGAACGATTCGTTGAAGTGGGTTTCTCTAGACTCTAGAGGACAACAGACACGAACACAGAAGCTCGGAGCTGGACTTTCTTCTGAGGAGCTGATGAACTGCTTCAGGTGAGTTTGATGAAGAGCTGTGAGGCCGATCAAACACGCCCGAAGCAGCTAATCACTGGCAGGTGTGTTATTAGGTTTGTCTATCACCTGTATGATGAATCTGGAGGCGTCGGTGAAAACGTGGTAATCCACATCCGTGTACTTGAGCTGCAGATTCTGATCCTGATAAACACCGACGCACATCAGCGCCAGGCGGACGAGAAGCGCGGCGCTTAACATCACACACAGCTGAGCGTCCATCTCAACAAACTCACAGACACTCAACACTAAATCGCGCTTTCTGAAAACCCATACTTCCATGTCCAGAGCCCACGTGACTGCATATCACAAGAATCTGACCAATCCGAGGAGCCCTTGGAGTCACGAATCTCCTCCTCTTTTGGTGCTACGTCAGTTTCCTTTCTAGCGACTTTTTCTGCTCTCTCTCACTTTGACGTTAATGCTTATAACCATGTGCAGAGCTGGTTTAGCAATTTTGCTATTGAAAACAAAACAAACATTGAGAACAGAAAGTACCGTATCTGTCTGGTCCAACCGAGGAGATTTTTAACCGAGTTAAAAATTATTCTCGTTTCATCGAGAATAATCGGCTCATAAGAATAGCACATAAAAATATCAATTTATGGATTAATTCGCTTATTTAAAATACTTTATTAATTTAACGGCACAAGAGCAAAAAGTATTACATATACAATAACATTTATTTACATTTTTTTGCTTCAAGTGTACGATACGCGTCATCTCCGCCGTGGCGTAATGACGTTTTTCCGACTGAGCGTCAGGCGCTGGATGGAGGAATAACAGCGACACAAAACATACAGTAAATGTGAACATATTCACTTATTATGCTTATTATTAAAGAAAATATAATGTGCAGCTGGATTTGCACAGGGTAATCAAATATAGTGTAAATGTGATGTTGTTAAGTTATGGCGTGTTGATTGTCTTTAATCAGTTAGAATCGCTGTGACGTCACGCACTGTTTTTCTCCTCAGAACAGGTTTGTTTGTGTTTATTCGCAGTCTGTTTTCTAATAGACCTGAATCACAGAATGACTGATGAATAAACTGTCCTCAGGCCGTGACGACGATGGCCGCGCCGTTCGTTCCGGTCCCCGTGCCGTTCGAGCGAGCTCCGCGGGCGGACAGAGCCGCGTGTGTGGGCAGCGATAGGTGCTCGACTCCGCCGCGCCAGAGCCCCATCACCCGCGCCAGGCTCACCGGGACCGAGCGCTCGGTGCAGTACTCCTGCTGCCCTCCAGACAGCCCTCCAGAGACCCCGCGACAGAGCTGGGATGAGCGGCCCATCACACCCACTGTCCTGGGCTACGAGGTGATGGAGGAGAGGGCCAAGTTTACAGTGAGTCCTTCCTACAAGAGTCCCAGCAGACGGGCTCTCTCGGGTCGTTGGGCGCGACAATAACCCCTAGAAATAACCCATTATATACACTAAACACAGACGTATAGAAGAGGTTTGTGATAGATGTTTTGCTAAACTATGACATATTCAACATTTGTATACTACAGGTTAGTAGTTGATCATTTTGTCGGTTATTCATTATTCACCCTACATATTAGGAGGGTACAGGGGCCCAGCCATCATTCAGAAGCAAGGGAGACAGAAATGTAATGTAATAAATATACAAAAAATAAAACCTACCAGTCAAAGGTTTTTGGATAGTAAGGGTTTTAATGTTGTTTTGTTTGTTTAAAAGAAATCTACTTTGCTCTCCAAGCCTTGATTAATTTGATCCAAAATACAGTTTTACTAACAACTGCTTTCTATATGAATATAGAAATTATATATAGATATATATGTAAAGTTGATTGCTGTGGTCAAAGCAGAATTTTCAGCCTCATTACTTCAGTCTTGTGTCACTTGATCCTTTAGAAGTAAATAGGTGCGTTCGACTTCATGCGGTGCCGCAAGAAACAAAACAGTGCATTCTGGTAAGATCATTTTTCCGACTTTGACTGGCGCTGCAGCCCGCTTTCGATCACATATGCCATCAAAGTACCGTGAGAACAAAACGAGAGCAGTCGCACAGGTCAGATGCTGCAGCAGCTCAAAATCGGCTGCGAAAGCCTTGATGACGACACACTTTATTCTCATTGAATAGATTATAGACAAGCACGATGTGTGCTGCATGTTTTTTGTTTAAAAAGTTCCTGTATGTAATCAATCTTTATATAGAATATCTAATATTCAAACAATACATTAATGCTGAAAATGAAGATTAGGCGATATGGTAAATATTTATTCGTATTGTATAAGAGTTCAAGTTTGGAAAAAAACTGGCCAACTTATATTTGAAAAATGTCCTATAGCTTACTACAAAACCAAGATACAAATCATAAACGTCATATTGCATTACATAAAAGTCATTACGGAAACCTCTAAGTGTCCGACCTGACGGCCGTCTCTTTACTCCTTCCCGGACTGCAAGGGGCTGCTCTCGTCAGCCGGTGACAAGCTAGTGTAGTGTAACTCCAACGCACCTATTATGATATGCTCCTTTGCTGCTCAAGAAGACCCTTTTTAATGATGATGATGATGATGATTTTTATTTAAAACATTTGAGGACATTTTTCAGGATTCTTTGATCAATCGAAAGATCAAAACATCAACATTTCTGAACTTCATTGATCAAAGAAACCTGTAAAGATTCTACTCAGCTCTACCACCATCATAATAATAAATGTACTTTTAATGTGTTTGTGTGACTTGTTTTGTGCTTGACTAATAAGAGATGGGTCAAAGTCAATTAACTACTGCTCTTCCTTTTTTATTACACAAATGTGTTTTTGACATAAAACATACAGACACTATTTTATGGTTCACTGAGATCATCAGCAAGAATGTTCTGAAACTAACTAAGCCTGATAATGATGTCGCTTCACACAAAAGTGTGCTGAAGACTGTAGGGAGCTGTAGTTCTGTCTCTGTTTTAGCTGGGAAAAAGCCTAAAGGTCATGAGTTTATTGTACTGATGAATCTGCCCAGGTTTCTCATTTGTTCAGTGTAGAAATGACTGTACGTGTCAATCTGCTTGCAGGTCTATAAAGTTCTTGTGAGGAAGACTCTGGACGAGAGCTGGGTCGTGTTCAGACGCTATACTGACTTCTCAAGACTCAACGACAAGGTTAGTATGAGTGACTTCTCTGAGTGTTTACCCGTGTGTGTGTGTGTGTGTGTGTGTGTGTCTGATGCTGTGTCTCTGACTGTAGCTGAAGGAGATGTTTCCTGGGTTCAGACTGTCTCTTCCTCCGAAGCGCTGGTTTAAAGACAACTATGAGACAGAGTTCTTGGAGGACCGACAGCTGGGTCTGCAGGCCTTCCTCCAGAACCTCGTGGCCCATAAAGACATCGCCAACTGGTGAGCGCAGGACTCACTGCTCGGTTCAGTATTCTCAATGAATCGGGTTAATAAAGTGTGTGTGTGTTCTTCAGTGTGGCAGTGCGTGAGTTCCTGTGTCTGGACGATCCTCCCGGGCCGTTTGACAGTCTGGAGGAGAGTCGGGTGAGTCACGGCAGATCCCATCACACAGAGTTTGTGTTGCACATCGTAGAAGACACTGTGATAGTTTTTGATGTAACTGATGCAAAGATCTCATCTTATTGTTTACCCACAATCCTTTAACGTGGGGTCACATGTTTCTAAACTCCGACAATGACTGAAATTGAACTAAAGGTGTCGATAAGGTTAGATGTAGTGCATCACAATGTTAAGACATAGTTAACATGCTTTAGTCTCTGTCTGTCTGTCCATCAGGCGTTCTGTGAGACTCTAGAGGAGAGCAACTACAGGCTTCAGAAGGAACTTCTTGAAAAACAGCGAGAGATAAATGGCTTAAAGAAAACCCTGGAAGAGAAAGAGCAGCACATTCAGATGCTGGAAGGACGAGTCAAGTAAATCCAAAACATTACACAGACTCGCAGCCTCCGTGCAGTGTTACAGCAGACTGACTGTGTGTGTTGTGTTGTGTGTGTGTGCGTGCTCAGCGGGGACGTTCTCACTCCAGACAGTCCGTGTTGTGCGTCCGGAGCGGGCAGCGACTGCAGTCTGGACGTGGAGTCTTCTGCTGCGGAGGCCGATCAGGAGTTGCCGGATAAAAGCCAGTGAGTCCTTTAGAGCTTTTATTTTGGGCTTTTTGTGTTTTATTTTGTTGATACACTCATTTATAATTTCAGTCTGAAATCAAATGTTATTGGCCTGATGGCGAAATATTCATTCATATATCTATTTTTAATAATTTTTGAATTAATCACGTCATAACGTCTAGTGAAGCATCAGTCGTTTCTGGGCACATGTGCAGGTTTCTTCAGTCATTTATGGCTAGTTTCCACTCAGCGGTATGGGTTAGTACAGTACAGTACAGTATGATTCGGTAAAGAACCGCCTGATCCAGCTTGTGTTTCCACCGTCATCATTACCCTTACTTGATAGTCATGGTGTATGCAGCGATCGGCGATAAAGCGTGACAGTAAGCACAACTCTGCCTCTTTTTTTGAACAATAAAAGCCATTATAAATGTTTAAGAGGCTTTATAAGACAAAAGCAGCGCTGTATTATGGTAAAATTTGGGAAACTTGCATAGCCAAAACTATAAAATTATATGACCACTGAATGACGTTACCCAAAATAAATTGTATTTCGTATTTAATAACTACAGAGACATCAGAGCCAGAAGGACTAGCTGAGCTCGAGGCTGCTCTCAACGGATACACAAGCATTGATCGCCTGGAGCTCTAAAACCAATCAAACTTTCAAATAGGTGCTATCTTAATACATAAACCGCAGATTTGAATCTTAAACAACTACATTCTCACCTGAATAAACTCTTAAAACTACACTTCATGACACAATAACAGTAATATTTAGAAAATTAGCAGGTTTTTGGGCAATGACACTTCACAAGTCCAGAACACAAATTGAGAAATGGCTGTTGTCTGTTTTGTCTATTGTCTGTGAAAATATTAAATTATACTATACACTGTTATATTTTTTTGTGTTTACACACTCTAATGTAAATAGGCCAATATAAATTAACTCGCGGAAAACTCTGTTGCTTGGATGGCAGTTATCCACATGTCCTGCAGATGCACTGATGTGTGTGTGTGTGTGTGTGTGCAGGGCTGATCTCCGCTTGTCTCAGGGCTCTGTGTGTTGGTGCGGTCCATCCGTCAGCAGCGGGTCTCCTCCGGTCATTCAGGTCACTGCTTTCGAGCACTGAGCGTCTCTCCTCTGGTTTTATTTGGCTGCTGTGCGGCAGAGACAAGGAGGCACCGTGTGATCTGCTCGCTGAACTGGTGTTTATCGGCAGCCAAAGAGAGACATTTAGTCCAAAGGTCAGGAAGCAGATTTACTGACAATCAGCAGCCGCTGCTGGAAGAGCATCTCTCGGTTCTCAGGGTCACATCTGTGTTTTATTATTTTAGTTTGTGAGACACACACACAGGACTGGTCTCTGTTGGGCTTCTTCACGTTCGGATCCTGCACCGATCACTGCACTCGTACGGTCATGCGCTGATGGACTGAGTGGATTGAACAGTTTTGAATTCCCTGCTTCAATGAAAGCCATATTCCGTGCTGATCACAGCGAGGCCTGTCACTCCTGTCTGCAGTCGCTCTGTAGCGGGACACATCCTGCACTTTACGGTCCTGAGGGATTATGGGATAGAGTCTTCTACACTACTTGATGAAATCATGTTGAACACCAAGTTAAAGCTTCATTAGAAGCCGTGTGCCTTCCCGCAGAGTTTCACTGATGACACGGTGCCTTGCATCTTTCCCCAGAGTTTTATGTATTTAAGTGAGTGAATTGAATATTTAAAATGGGTTTTCACCCCAGGTTCTGCCTGGGTTCTGTTTGCTTCTAGGATGTTTCTGAATGTGTGGCTTGCTGCTCGATGAATTAATCAAGTTTTTAGTCAGCCAAAGGCTTGGAGAAGGGATACGGGAAGGTGAAGTGATGCAGCGCTGCTCGTCATCGACTGTGATTTAAACTCTGTTGAACTCTACGGTCTTCTTGTTTACAGCAAAATCACAAACATTTGTTTCTGTGAAGAATTCTTGTTTCTTGAGTTCTAACAACAATTTATGCAATTACAAGTTCAGAGGATTGTGGATGGACCGAGGGACAATTTTGGTGGTGGATTTTCCAATGTGATGATCATTAGACTTATTTAATTAAAAAGGCTTCTTTGTGTTAGTACACGGTCTGTGGAGATGAGTCTGTATATGGTTAATGAATACAGGGTGAAGTTAATCTTGTACCTCACAGATGTAAAACCGAGCTGTGAGAGGAATCAGAGCCCTGGGCTTCAAATAAACATTTCATTCAATTTCGCAATAAACCTGCACCATACTGAAAAAGAACGCTACAGTGTGTCATTGTTACTCCACAGTGTTTCTGGGTGTGCTTGTATTGATGACTGTTCGGTGAGTGTGTGTGTCAGAGTCAGTAGGAGGCGCGTTCTCGGTTCAGTCGCAGTGACGCGCCGCGGACTAGCAGCACCAGCAGCGTCAGGTGAGTTAAACTGTTTGTCTACTTAGTAAAACTTTATTAACCAGGTTGAGCTTTGTTGCCGTTACTGCAGGGTTTAGCGGTCCCTATTCAGGGTAAAATGTACAAATGGCAGTGCGGCTGCAGGCCTGATCCAGATTAAACCTGATTACTGACAGACACAAACACACACTTAAGTGTGTCTGAGAGATACAGGTGTGTGTTTCAGGACAGTCTGAGGGTCACAGCAGTGTGTGTTTGTTAACAATCACCGTTATGTGTCGTTTGATCGCGTCAGAGCGGCGTTAGCCGTGGCGCTAATGTGTTAGCCTGTTAGCATGAGTGTGCGGATAAACAGCGGGATATTTGCCGTTAGGTCACTGAATTACAAAACAGAATCGGATCCACTGGGCCTGGATTCGCAGTGTAGAACAATTACGGAGTCTAAAATCCAATTCCGATTATTTGAGCGTCTGTGGGCTGAATAGCGGGCGGCGGAGCCGGTAACAGGCCGCAGAGACAACGATAAACACACACAGCTGATCCAAACACTCACACAAGAGACATCAGCACATAGACAGAGCCTAAACACTATTGTATGAACAATACTGCAGACAGAAAGAAGTTATGCACATATGTATTTCATCTCATTCTGTTCCTTTAAAAGTTGCGTTTTACGTTAAAACTAAGGTGACTTGGCTAAACGGAGCTACTAGTTAATGCTGTGTGATCACTCTCTAATGGACACTAAAGGCTTGTCCTGCACAATCACACAAACTCGTGTTAAAAGATGCTGCAGCTGTTTCTCTCATCAGCCCTGCAGATACGCAGATGTTATGTGAATGAATGAAACCCTTTCAAACACCTCAGCCTTCGACAAAGACACTTCTCCTCCACAGAGCGTCCACAAGATGAGAAACTCGGAGATGAGTCAGTTTTTCTGGCAGACATTTGTCATGAGAGCGGAAGATGAGCGTCAGTTCTGTCCGCCTGTCCTTTATTCGGTCTGTCCCTCATCTTCATCTGTCCTTCATCTGTCTTTCTGTCCTTCATCTGGATGAACTGCTGGTTAAGCTGATTAAAGCTGATGATTGTGCTGATTAGAATATCTTGTGTTGCAGTGAATCATGGCTCACAGTGACGGCTGAAGAAGGACAGGCGTCTCACACACAGCAATTGTGAGTTGATCAGATTTCTTCAGTTTTTTTCCCCTGACAAGGTGTTGATTGGTTAGTTTTCTATTATAATTTTATCTCACTGATTTAAACACTTCATGTATCTTTCGAGACTTTTATTTTTTGTAACCATTACAGCTGCCAATATGCCACTTGTCTTTACAAACCGCTCGTCCATCTGTGACGGTTTTGCCACATAAATCTAGCAATTCAGAATCATTGGAGATGTCAAATGCCTTCAGCAGCAGTTGTACTGGGAAGAAACTAATCTCATTTACTGTAGCTATCTGTTCATTTTTTGTGGCAACACTCAAATTAATTTCAAGAAAATTGTTGTTGTTCCCTTGTTTTGTGGGCATGAACAAACTATTAAATGATTTAAATGATAAAATGCTCTTTTGAGCCAAGTAAAAGCATGACGGTTATTTTATTGTGTAGCACTGAGGCGAATAGAAAACTCTCACTGACTTTTAGACTCGAACTGAAGTTCAGAGTGTGAAGATGTCAAACTAAATTTGCGGCGATTGGCTTGTGGCGCTGTGAGGTGAGTGTGTGTTCATTCAGGTCCTGTGGTTGATGGGGTGTGCTGTGTGTTTAAGGTCATGGCCACGGGCTCCTCCAGACGCGACTGTAGCAGTAACAACAGAGAAAGCTCTCAGCTGCACGCCGTTGGTAAAACAACACTACAGGAACAGGAAATGACGTGTTCTCTTCAGATGCTGACTGCGTGTCATGTTTATGTGTCAGTTTCATGTGCCAAACTCAAGAGGAAGAAGAACTGGTTTGGGACGGCCATCTATGTGGAAGTGACATCAGAGGGCGAGAGCAAGAAAACCGCCAAATCCCACAGTTCATCCAGCCCCAAATGGGAGGAACGGCTGACTCTGTGAGTCGCTCGTCTGCTCAGACACAGCTATGTCCAGGACTAATGGCATGCACTGCTTAGACTAGTCCTACGAGTTAGTCATCTAATAACCACATGACTTTATATTTAAGGCTGGTCCTAACTTATGTCTCATCATGAGTGCCACTGGTTGGGTCATTACATACTGACCGTGTTGATGTCGCTGCTGCAGCTGTTCACTTTGATAGTCAGAAACACAGTCAGGCTGTTATTGGTTGAAACTTTCCGTTGCAGCTTTTCAATTTGTCACCTCAATTTGAATGTGTGTGTCGCCACAGGAGTATAACGCCACACTCGCAGCTAGATTTCAGAGTCTGGAGTCATCACACGCTAAAGGCAGACGCGCTGCTGGGAAGAGCCTCGCTGGATCTGAGCGGGACGCTCCGGAAGCACGACGGCAAGCGTACGTCTCTGCTGCTTTACACTTTATTGAACAGATGGTGGTGGTCTGTCCTGTCTGATAGGAAGAGAGACAGCAGAGACGAGTCTGGTGTGTTGTTGTTTTCAGTGGAGAATGTGCGCGAGGTGTTGACGCTCACCGTGGACGGTAAGAATGGAGTTGTGTCCACCGGTGAACTCACAGTCTTCCTGGACGGACTCTCGTTCGACCCCCAGCACATGCACAGTGGAAACCCAGCCGCGGCGAGCAGTAAGAGCACCTGTACACCCCTAACCCTAATCTGACCTCTGACCTCCAGCACTCCGGATGTCTGTCATCTGTCTCTCTGTCTGTCTGTCTTCCAGAAGTACATCAGAATGGAGATGCTTTTCATGAGAACCCAGACGAGATTTCTGCGAGGACACAAAGCAGGTGAGAATCTGCAGGTGTTTTCTGGTTGGCTAGTGTTTGTTTAATTACGGAAGTAAATATGCTTTGGCTTAATTACACACCGTTACTAACGTTATTCTGCAGATCTCTGAACGGCTCAGACGTACTGGAGAATGAAGCTCCGCCCACCTCATCTGCCAACAGTGAGCTAGGCCCCTCCCTCCTCAACGGAGACAGAGACTCCTCCCCTTCACACCAAACTCCCAGTCCAAAGGCCACGTCCACTCCGCAGCCTGCGGACAGTGATGTGATCAGCACCGCGGGTGAGAGAAATAAGACTTATTAAACCAGACGGATGATTGTTGCAGCTTATATCACGATATATTTCTTAATTTTGGTCTATACGATATAATTCCGACATCGATATGGACAATATTAAAAAGCCTCAGGAAAAAAAACTGCAGAGGACACACACAATGGATGTC
>JAUMHG010000032.1:0-12331 GCA_032359395.1 Enteromius anoplus
GCTGCATGTGAACGACCCCTAAGCCTTTGGTGACACATACACCACAAAATTTAATTGTGGATCTCTCCCCTGTCGTCTCCCCTCACGCGGATTGTCCCGCAGGAAGAAATGTCAGTGGATGGCGCGCACGGTCTACGAACACGTGCCGCTCAGCTTTCACGATTTGAAATGGCTTGTGGGGGGGGGGCACAAGGTCATATTATGTTAGTTTTAATAAATAAAAATGTGAAAAAAAATTAAATGAAAGAAATTCTCTTTTTTTATTGTATTTTTGCCGTATCGAAAACATACCGAACTGTGACACTACTGTATCGTATCGAACCGAACCGTGATTTTTGTGAACCGTTACACCCCTAATATATATATATAAAATACATACCTGTATATACATTTTTACACAACAATAATATTCATGTGTGTGAGTGTGTGTATATATATAGCATTTACAATGTATTTAATTTAGCACTTTTAAGTGATTAAATGTGATCAATCACATCTAAAATATGTTTTCTGTTTTTGTGAGTAATCTTACCTGATACTGATATTACAATAGCCAGTCTTAACAGTTTACGTGGACTGGCTCTTAATTTTAATTTATTATAAAGACCATCTGGCCAAAACACACAAGGAAACGTGTTGTGAAAAATAATACCACCGGCGATCACCGACATCGCATTCGGACGGGAACAGTAGGTCATTTGCTCTGAAATTATCACAGACATGACCGATTCGGACGAGCCCCTGTAAAACTAGTCACATCCGACAAGACATTTTTATCTCATAATTCTTTTAATTTCAGAAGGTTGTAAAAAAAGAATAGGTGTAATAAAGTGAAAATGCAACATAAACATTAACACAAACATAAAAAAGTAAATGTTGCGTTTTTATTTTCTCACGCAAAGAAACGTCAAAAAAAAAAAAAAAAATGCAACATAGGCCAGCAAAATATTTTTGAAATTGAACATTTCTTTCATTTTACTCTGCTTACATAACAAACAGGAAACACTTGCACAGTAAGTAGCATAAAAGAAGTAAATGGAGTAAAATTTAAAACAGCGCTCACCTGTAGCTTTCAGAAAGCAGTCTGATTTCCACTATGAAGTCTTCTCCTCTTCCCCAACAACAGTCATTCCCGTCGACCTCAGTCAGTCGTGGGGCGTGAAGGAGATTTCCGGTTTATCTGGGTCGGAGCCAGGAATCTTTAGAGAAAAGTAAACAGAAAAAAGCAGCGCGTTCCTGGGGGAGCCCTGCATCTTTATGCGGATCTCTCTGATTTCCATATGCTAAAACCGCAGTTAAACATCTATAAATCAGGCCCTGCATGCCACGCGCTCCTGCGTGCATGAATTTTGAATGGCAGCGCAACTACAGCGCTTTCTCGGGACAGGACGGCCGTCCCCGATGCCACGCTTCCAGAGAACTTCCACAGATTTGAGCAGAATCCCTCGGCATTTGCCATTGTATCGCAGGCTTTATAATGACATTCAGAGATGGTATAAACAGGCATTTCATCTTCGAGGAAGCTCAGCAGGAGAGGTTTTACGCTGTATTTGTTGCGGGATCCGTTGCAGGAGAGAGAGAGAGTGAACACGGGGGTCTCGGGTGCCCTAAAAACTCAGAACTCTTTGAATGTGTTTGTCACGGGTTGGGAAACAGGTGTTTTCAGAAGTTTTATTCTGCAGAGGGGTTAATGGTAATGAGATAAGGCCTCAGAGCGGCGGATCACAGAGGACGCTGCTTATCTGCTTTGCAGTGGTGCTTTACCGAGGTTCTATTAACAAAGCGTAAATAATAACGCTAAAATTGTTTGCCTTCACTCTTGGTGCTTTCTGTTTCTGCAGTGTTTACCGGCTCTGGAGGCTGTCGACATGTTTTTCAATTGATTGTGTTGTCGTTTGCCCTTCCTTTACATCTCAAATCTTTTGACTTCAGGTTTTTATACACATTAAAGAATTTGGTGCTGAATGTGTTTTTTGCTTGTTTGGTGTAAAATTAAAAAAATATATTTTGAATTAAAGGGATAGTTGAACATTTTGTTATCATTTACTCACCCTCGTGTTGTTTCATATCTGTTGGATATATTTTGAAGAACCTCTCCATTGACTTATAAAGAAATACCACAGAAGTCAATGGGGTCCAGCAACTATTTAATTACAAGCTCAAAATATCTTCTTTAGTGTTCAACATTTATTTATCAACTATTTATTCAAATGTCCTTTTTATTTAATTCATTTTAATTCTGTTTGATTTATGGTTGATAGAGAAATAATTTGTATTTTTATTGCGTAAAATATGAAAACATTTTATGCTAAATTTGTTTAAAAATATGAGCACTTAGTAATCTTATATGTCAATTACTCCTAAAATAATAAATACATATATTTTAAATAAATAAATATTTAAATAAATTTAAATAAATATTTTTATTAAATAAATTTAAAATTGAATGCGCTAAATAAAATAAAGAAGTCATATAAACTAAAAAGGAAAAATAAAATAAAAGGAAAAGACAACATTTACTTTAAGTACAAATTCTAATTTTGTGGTTCTTATAAATATATCGATACATATACATCAGCATTTATATGAAGTGAAAAGAAAATTATTTTGGTGTTATTTCAAAAAAGCTTCACATGCTCTTGCTTTAAATCTGTATTGTCTCCTTCGGGATTTGATTCCCTGAGGGCTCTGAGTGCTTTATTTGTTTGGTATAAAAAGTTATAAATAAGTTCGCAGATATATCCTAAATTAAATGTACATTTCTTCCCCTCAAGGCAGCACTTGTTTCTTGTTTTTACGCATAAACCTGAGTAAATAGTGTAAGATTGATGTTTAACACGAGCAAAAAATAGGGCCTAATATCTTCAAATTCTTATATTGCATGCTAAAGGCATCAAAAGTAGAGTTTAATCGTTGTACTTTTATTGTATGCTTTATTAGATGACTGTTAAAGAAGCGCTTCGGTGTTGAATCCAGCTCTGGGAAAGCGGATCTTTTAACCCCATTACATTGCTGTATGTAGGTCAGAAGATTTCTAGGTTGCGATCGATCACGGCACAATCAGCGCCAGCCATTTTTCATCCCCGTAATTGTAAAGTTTGCAGCAGGATGTGGCAGTTTGAGTTTGTTTGCTCAGGACATTGTGCTGTGTTCAGATACGCTGGAGTTTACTGGACTGTCTGTGATTGTGTTGGAGCTAAAAGAGCAGTCTGATGCACGGATGAGCGTCCTGTATACTGCAGAAACCTCAATATCTCAGACTGAAAGCCTGACAAAAACTGAGTTTTCTGAAGAGCTTTTAATCCTGTCTGTATCAGATCATCTAGACTAAACCATACCCATCATTCATAGCAAGATATATTATCTTTGGGGTCAGGGTCAAGGTATTGCTGCTTATCATAGTGTGGTTTGCCTCTGCTGGTAAACACTGTAACTATTGTATACAGGACATACTTGATGTAATTACTATAACTACTAATGCTTATTATTATTATCAGCGCTACTGTATGTGGTTTGAAAAACAAATCAAATGAAAAAAACTCTATTTATTGATAATCTTTCAAAAACAGGTGTCATTCTGTATTCAGTTTTTGTGCCGAAACATAATATTACATTATATATATATATATACACACATATACATATATATATTACATTACGTTATATTAAATAACAAAATATAAATAATTATATCCCAATTTACATACTGGGATAATGATAATGAAATAATAAAGGGAGGTTTAATAATTTGAAACAACACAATAACATATATTATTCATTTGTAATATATAACTGTATATTAAAAATTATGTGATAATTATAAAATAATGTTTGTGTGCTTAAATAATATATAATATTTTGCTAGCAGCAGTAGTTAATATTTTATTGTAATTTTAATGTTTATTTGTAATAGAATTAAATATATTTATTAATTGTATGTTTATAATTATATAAATATTAAATCTGACAGATGGTTATATATATATATATATACACACACATACCTAAATTAAATAATATATAATTGTTTTCTATTATTTTTTATACCTTTTATTATATTAAATAATAATTGATATATATATATATATATATATAAAATAATAATTTCATTTATTATATAATGAAATAAAATTATATATATTGTACATATCATGTTATGTCTTGTTGTTTTATTGTGTTAGTAAGCTGCATTTTTAATGATTTGTTTAACTGAGCCAAAATAAAGATTAATTGGAATGCACAATGAAATAAACATGATTTTTGAAAATGATCTGTTTTTGCACATGAACTACACATACATATATACACACGTATATATCATAAATAAATTGAAATGCAATAGCACGTTTCTGTCCAGATCTTCCAGAGCTCTGTGCAGGAATCACAGACTCTTCTAGAATATCAGAGGCAGATGGCGATCCACTAAACGATGCAGAAATGTGTCGGCGCACTCAGGTGGTTTCCATAGGCAACAGTATGGCGCACACGTGTTGAATGAGCAGATTTATTAAAATATTGTCTGTCTCCAGCTTCTCATTCTGCCGGCTGAGCCTCGGACCGCAGGTTCACGTTCTGAGGTCGCGTGATATTTATAAAGCTCTCTCCGTGAGTATGCTGATCCGACGCTGGCCTCCTCCGTGCCCTGAAATCCATATTCATCAGGATATGAAAGGTTATAACTTGTCCTACATCAGCACTTCTGCTCGCCGCTTAATTAGGTCTTATATTTCACCGGAGCTTTGAGCTGAAACTTTTCGCTCACGCTGATTACAGGCCCACAGAGTTGTAGCTGAAGCGCCGTGCGATGCTAGCGGCGCGACGCTAAAACCCCCACGTCTAGCCAAGCGTTTGAGGTTTGATTTGCCTCTAATGGAGGTTGTGTTCGCCTCTGGTTGCACCAATAAGACTAATTAGGCTTTGGTGTGAATAATTAAAGTGGTGTAGCGTGACCAGAAGTAGTAACAAGTACATTTAGCGAAAAGCAATTAGCGGATTTAGCACCTGCAAAGACCATTTATCCCTTTTAGCATTTTGCTGTTGTTGTAAGGAAGCAGATCTCTGGCTGTGTTTCAAACCCTGGAGAGCTACGTGGACGACTGGGACTGACTGAAACACTAGCTTTTAATTGAGCAGTTAGGAGTGTGCTGTGGACAGCAACAGGTTTGTTCTGGAAACATCATGTGGCAGGCATACAGTTATAAATCACAGTAAATCATTTATGCTGCTTATGTTTTTTTATTGACAGTGTTTCTTTTTAATATGTTGATTTGTGTTTGTTAACATTTTATAATTTTTTCTCATTCTTCATATATTCAGCCATTTTAATACTTTTTTTAATAAAATAAAATAAAAAATATTTAAATATAAAAAATGTATGTTTGTTTATTTATATATATATATATATATATATATATAATTTAAATACGTACATTTTAGTACATTTTAAAGTAAATAACACACACACATTTTATTTTCCTAATATAGTTGAATAAATTTAGTCTTATAATTATGTAAATATTTTATATATACAATTTATACATGATATTGTTTTTTTACATGATTTTGTGAAAAATAATAATTACAAATTAATTAATTTGTCTGTATATTTTAAATTATTTTTTTCTAAAATGGATGAAGAATATAACATATATATAGAAACAGACACTCAGACAAAAAAATATTGAAAGTCCAAAAAGAATAAAAAAAAAAAAGCTGCATAAATATATTTGTGTAAACACATTACAATTGTTGTAAAAAAAAAAAAAAATTATAATAATAAAATCAAATTTCTATTGTAAATATGTGTATGATACATGCAAATATAACATGATATATTTTTAATTTCTAGAAATAGAGCTTTGTTTAATTTATTATTTATTTTTTTGCTGTATTTGTATATGACAGTAACTGTAAGAATAGTGTGCCATTCTGAATTCAGCCCTTGTCATCATAATGCATTCTGGGATTGACTTCTGCACTGTGTGTGAATACATGCTGCTTTAGAATTCAGCCCAAAACTCTTAGAAAGCAGCATAATTGCCTAGGTGTGTGTTTAACACAGAGGAAATGTGTCGATCGAAGGTTTGCGTGTGATTTCCGGAGAACTCCCTCGCAGGTCTTCTGGGGTTTCAGGTCCTCATCAGGGTGTTTCTCTGATGCTAATGCTAAAGCCCCAAAGGAGAAAACTGGCCTGCCGTCTTCCCACAGCGCATTAAAGTTTGATGGCTCCCCCCGCCCTCGCTGCCAGCCTCTAACTTATTTACGCCTTTCAAATCCCCTAATAAGGGTACTTACATTGATTCTCTCCCTAACCAGGCTCCATTACAGATTAAACAGGTCTATAGAAGAGAGAATGATGATTTGAATGAAGGAGAAGATTACTGGAGCTGTGTGATTTATCTGAATCTGTTACACACACCTCATCTCTCTCTCTCTCTTGTGTTCCAGAGTCGTGGAGGTTGAACAGACAGACCCCTCACTCTTATGTCAAGCATCAATTAAAGCAATTTTTGCCTTTGAAGTAAGTGTCTTCCTGCTCTGTCGGAGATTATTAACATCTCCACTACAGCTGTAGTTGTTTTTTTCCTTCTTAAAGGAACAATTCACCCAAAAGACATTTGATAGATACTGGCTGTAATATACAATACTAATAAAACAGTGGGGAAAACCAAATATATTGCTGTAAAGTTTATGTAGTTGTAGAAATATATGATACTTTTTTTTAAAAGTCTGCATATAAAAAAATATATATAGTATATATATATATATGTGTGTGTGTGTGTGTGTATAAAGAGAGAGAGAGAGAGAGAGAGAGAGAGTAAAATATATAGAGAATATATAATAATGTAATATATAATTTTGAATGACATTTCATGTTTTATATAAATATCCAAGTTTCCATTTTAATTATGCATATGAAAATAGTAATGTACAAAAATAAAAAATATGAAATAACATTAATACTTCAGAAACATAAAAATATAATAATAGGAAATATAAAATGTAATCATATGATTTAATATAAATGTAAAATGTAAATGAGTTTTTATAGTAAACAATAGTAAAAATAATAAAAAGAAAATAATGAAAAATGTAACATTTATTCTGTTTATTTATTCTTTTTTCTTTCTAAAATGGATGACTAATATAATACAAATAAATGTATTAGTATTTGTTTTATTAATGCTTTTCTTATGATTATTTTAATAATGAATTATTTATAAAAACAATTTTACATAATTTTTTAAGTCCAAAAGGAACACGAGCGTGAACATTAAAACATCCTTTTATGCTGAATGTAACTTTTTATCCTGTTTTTTTTTTTTTCATTGAAATGTATTCAGAAATTGAGAAAAAACTAAAACAGATGTGTTTGTAATGACAAACGAGTGTAAGTTCGTTTTGATGTGACTGATCTCATTAAGGTGCGTCTCTTAAAAGCATCAATCACGCCGTCTGTCACATGATGCATCATCCTGCAGAACTTCAGCACCTTCTCACCGCAACCAAACCCAAATTATTCCCTGCTGCAGAACAAACTGTCTTGTGCTCAATTGATGGCTCTGGGAAAATGAGTTTGAATATTTATCGGTCACGTTAAAAACAAGTGGCAGAGACGCCAGGGGAGATCCCATTAGCATAGAGCTTCATTTAGCATTAACGAAAAGTCTCATGTGAACGGAAACTGTTTCATCAACTATGAGCACTGGTGGACTTTGAGAAAGTAAACTCTCTGAAAACATTCATTTCGACAATGTCAAACAGTTGCATCATGGGAGAATTCTCTCACATTGTGAATTATACAAATATAAAGCCAATTGGCCAAAATTGTTAAAGCACCTGACAGATTTTTTGCCTCTAAATCATTTCATAATGTTCATGAATCATGCAGATAGTTGCTCTGAACTCAACAAATATCAGATGAAGTGAGTCATACTATTTTTTTTTATCCACGTTTAACTTTAATACTTGGCATGTCCACCTTTTGCAGTGATTAGAGCTGCATGTCTCTCTGGCACAGTGTCAGTATGTTTCCTGAGAACATCAACACTAATGTTATCCCCTTCCCTCTGCAACTCAAGCCACTTTGAATGTTCAATAGATCTGACTGGTTTATTTTCTAATTCACCCCAAATTTGCTCAATAGAGTCCAGATATCTGGACTTTGAGGGGACAAGTCCATCATTTTCTGTGTGTCAAACAGATTCCTTTCATCGCTTGTAGTTCCAGCAATAGTTTGTTGTATGGGTATTGTAATGGGCAATAAAAAAAATGAAAAATAAAAAATAAACTGAACACCACCACAGTATTGTTTTCTATTATGCCCCAATTATGTTTTGTGGAAATTATATATTTAAAATTTTTTTTTTAAATAAATCTGATTCCATTGTATTGCTAAGACTAATTTTAAAAATAATTTTATTACATATATCAAAAAAAAAAAAAAAAAAAAAAAAAAAAAAAAAATATATATATATATATATATTTATTTTTTTTTTTTTTTAAATTTGTTCAACATAAAACATTTTATCTTTGATTATATTTAAATCCGCTCACACTTGCCACATAAAAGTGTTCAAACCTGAAGAAACCCAGAAGCGTGTGTGTGAGTGTGTGAGTGTGTCCTCTCCATCAGTCAGACGTCTCCTCATGACTCCAGAGGAGCAGAGAAATTGGCTTCACTCAGCAGAGCAAGACACAGATAGCACGAGTTGACTCCATCTAGAACTCCATTTAGGTATTGAATCATCAGTTTCCATTTGGACCTTCTCCTCCGAATTGAAAAAGAGTGTTTGTGCAGCTTGGCCTCGGACGACGCTTAGTGTGTGATGGTTTTGGAAGCGGACCGAGGATAGACCTGGAGTTCGGATGAGCCGTCCGATGCCACAGGTGATAATCACGGCCGTGTTTGTGCACTGTAATTATCAGCAGAAGGCCGCCGAGATAAATGCTGGGAAACGAGAGCGAGCAAACCCAGGTTGATGGAGATTTTAACAGTTGCGTGTCGGCTAAAACCTGGCTTTGATGTTGCTCACACCCGCCTGAGCCCTACAACATTACCTTATAGGCCAGATGTGATGGGATAACGCGTATGTGTGTGATCATATCTGCCGTGTCTCAGAGTAGTCATGTGGGAAATTTAAGCACTTATTTAAAACAGCGCAATAAAGGGAGTTCTCAGGTTCGTCTCAGATGGCTTTAGTTTCTGAAATTTCATTTATAAAAGTCGATTGAAATCCATCTTAAGATTTTCTGCCTTTAAAGGGAACATATCATGAAAGACAGGATTTTGTGGCTCTATGAAACTCAAAGCTCCTCCTCGGTTCGTCCTTGATGTGCGCTCGATCACAAAACGTCTATTTCTACAACTCCACAAAAAAGTCTCTTTTAAACCAAGTAGATTTATTATGGTTCTGAACGAATCTTTGTGGGGAAGTGACTGGATTTCGCCTGCAAAATAAACAGTAAGCTTGATCTCGCTTTTAGTGGAGGTTGCAGAAAAAATCCTCAACGTATGAAGTCATCATTTGAAATGCATTAGCTAGCGTCTGACATATTTATTTATCAACACCTATTTGTTATTGACCAGCGAGCATGCAGTGTAGACAGTTTGTTGATCATAATGAGAACATTCATCTAATTTTATTGTATTGCAACCTGCCCTTCACTTCCAAGCAGACCAGAATATAAAGCATAAACAATCTAATAACCAAAAAAATGCTCCTGTGTTTACAAATATGCACTGTGGAGCCTGCAATGCAGGGCCATAGCTGGAGTTGTGGCCCCAATGTGAAACACTGTGTCCAGGTACAGAAACCAAATAATAAAATGTAAAATATCATTGCATTGCCTTCGCTATATAAATTAAATTTAGATTAATTCTTGTTAAAATTGCTGGGTAATTCAGTAAATGGCAGTGAGTGATTTTCTCTCATTAAATTAGTTGTTTTGATATTAACTGCTAGTAAATTATGCGCTGTCGCTTTAAGAGGAAATAGGGCCAGATTTACTGAACTGGGCAAATTAGTGGCAGAGCGTAATTCCATAAAAGCGCCAATGGAAGGGGAAAATGATTTACTGTACAGACGTTACTGTACAGCACATTAAAGGGCAGACACAGTCAAATCTTCAATCTGAGTTTGTTCGCATCTTGTGCTTGAATGCGTAAATTTTTTTGGAACGCTTAAATTGGTCAAGGCTTAAAAACACGCCCAATTGATAAGCTTTCATTAAAAGAAATCTTCAACTGAGCTTCTTTTTTAGCCTTGGCCAGTCAGTTGAAATCCCACAGCCATGGGCCCCTATAATCTTCACCCCGCTATTTTGATAAATAGTAACATTATTGTCTGATAGGAAGTGAGAGTTGGATTTAAAACCAGATCATGAAAGCAGCTGTCAGGCCGTCGAATTATTCTTGCCAAATCAGGAACCTCTGGTGTGAAATATGAGTCTTTTAAAAGCATTACTGAAAGAACAGCCTCTCTGAATGGAGGATGTCCCACGCTAGCCTGATTCCTGACCGCCCGCTGGCCGCTGTGATTGACGGCTCCCTGATCATCTCCCTGATTTCAGAACCTAATTATCCAACACGTCTGCTTGCTATCGCCCACTAGATCAACAGAGAGATGGACAGAGAGAGGGAGGACAGTCGTTAAAGCATAACTAATGCGATATGAGTCCCACCAGCTCCAAAGCAGGAGAGGAATATAATTAAGGATCAGATGTCAGTCTGTTTGGATGCGTGCGGCGCTGGTTTCTTAAAGCTCTGCAGAAGAGCTATTTTTAGCACAAATGACCACAGGATGACAAGAGGGGTCAGGCGTGACCGTTAGCCACTGTCCTTATGACACCTGCACTGGACCCAGCCAGGTGCACGAGAGATAAACATGTGTGAGAATTGCTGGCCTGTGCAAAAACACTGCGAGAATCACCTTAGCGCAAGAGGAAAGCGTGCAACGCTGCAGTTATTTCCTGCGCGTTATTTCTGACCTCTTTGTGTGGAGCTGCTTTTGTTGGAGTTGGCGCTGCCCGGCCGGAGACTTTCAGAAGTGCTGAGGGGACAGAAAGCAGGCCGCGCAGCTGTGGCGGACGGCGGGTGAGTGGACTGGCGGGTGTCTCCGCTCGTTTACAGCGGTGACATTTGGCGGAGAGGATGTGGAGAAAGCGCAGACGTGTGTATGTTGATCTTAAGGAAAGGTCAGGCCTGTCTCCACGGAGCTAATCAACTGCTGCTCTTGGCGCGCAGACTCTCTCCAAACCGCCGCGCGCGTCCCGGCCGCTCGTGAGCGAGACTCTACATTTGCATGCATTTGTAAACGAGCGTGTGTGTGTGTGAGAGAGAGAGAGAGAGAGAGAGAGAGAGCTGCACAAGAGCTTAAATGGTGTAGTCTATCTATCTATCTATCTGTCTGTCTGTCTGTCTGTCTGTCTGTCTGTCTGTCTATGTCTGTCTATCTATCTATCTATCTATCTATCTGTCTGTCTGTCTGTCTGTCTGTCTGTCTATCTATCTATCTATCTATCTATCTGTCTCTGTCTGTCTGTCTATCCATCTATCCATCTATCTATCTATCTGTCTGTCTGTCTATGTCTGTCTGTCTATCTATCTATCTATCTATCTATCTATCTATCTATCTGTCTCTGTCTGTCTGTCTGTCTATCCATCTATCTATCTATCTGTCTGTCTGTCTGTCTGTCTGTCTGCCTATGTCTGTCTGTCTATCTATCTATCTATCTATCTATCTATCTATCAGTCTCTGTCTGTCTGTCCATCTTTCGTTCTTTCTATCTATCTATCTGTCTGTCTATCCATCTTTCGTTCTGTTGTATCTATCTATCTATCTATCTATCTATCTATCTATCTATCTGTCTGTCTGTCTGTCTGTCCATCTTTCGTTCTTTCTATCTATCTGTCTGTCTGTCCGTCCGTCCGTCTATCTATGTATCTATCTATCTATCTATCTATCCATCCATCTATCCATCTATCCATCTATCTATCTATCTATCTATCTATCTATCTATCTAACTGTCCATCTATCTATCTTTCTGTCTGTCTATCCATCTTTCGTTCTGTTGTATCTATCTATCTATCTATCTATGTATCTCTCTGTCTGTCTGTCTATCTGTCTATCTATCCATCTATCCATCTATCTGTCTGTCTGTCTGTCTGTCTATGTCTGTCTATCTATCTATCTATCTATCTATCTATCTATCTGTTTCTGTCTGTCTGTCTATCCATCTTTCGTTCTGTTGTGTCTATCTATCTATCTGTCTGTCTATCTATCTATCTATCTATCTATCTATCTATCTATCTATCTATCTATCTATCTAT
>JAUMHG010000032.1:23188-53579 GCA_032359395.1 Enteromius anoplus
GTTATGTCCATGTACTGAACTGTTATTATTCAACCATGCCAAGGTCAATTCAGTTTTCCATTCTATGGGACCTTTAACAAACTATTGTGCTTCATTGTTTTTTGTTTTGTTTTTATCGCTGAAGGGTATTAAACTTTCTTCTCCTGTATTTTACCATACAGATGTGAATTTACTGTTTCTTCAGACTGAGGTTTATTCGTGACATTTTTACTTTCCATAAAACGTAACTATGTAATGTAATTAGTTACTTTTTTTATGGAGTAATGCAATATTGCAATGCATTACTTTTAAAAGTAAATCTCTGCCCAGTAATAAAAATGCACCTCTGGGAAAGTTCATGCAGGGAATTCACATTCATTCCTCAATCTGAAAATTTCCACGACCCTCCCAAACCCATAAACATAGTTTTAAACCACACAAAATTAAAAGAGAAAGACACTCAGACACTGGAGCAATGAAAGATAAAGCCAGACACGAGAAGGGGGGAAAAAAGAGTCTCCAGAGACTTATTTAGAGCTGGTAACTCCAAAGAATCATTTAAAGAGGTGTTCTCCCCTCTTTGAGTCGGGCCAACCACAACACAGGCGGAGTCATGACACAGAACAAAGATGAATACGGCAACTCTTCAAAAATAAACTGCCCTGTAAACCCAGACGGACTTTGAGTGGAAAAAAGTCGAGTCAGCACACCGAGAGCTCGCCAGGCCCACCGTGGCACAGAATCAGCAGAAGAAACCAGACGGCAGCAAAAATGTCTTTAGAAATCATCAACACGGAGTTTGACTGGAGATCTTAACCATTGAAACAAAAGCTGGTCAGGGGTGGAGAAAGTCACATTCACATTGTGGCTGATCTAGTTTAAATGGAATGTTATTTCATGAATAAAACATAAAGCTTTTACTGTCTTTCACAACCAACTCTATTAATAGTTAAGGAAAGATTATTAATTATTCACAACAATTGCATGTTTTATTTATTACCGAGTTAGGTAGGTAGGTAGATAGATACCTTCATATATAGAGATGATATGTGGGTGGCGAAGGGATGACATGATCTCGATTTCCCGTCGAATGTGAACCATGTCCTGTTCATCTTTAATCTTCTCCTTCCTGATAGACTTGATGGCAACCTGAAAAGAAAAAGGTGATTCATTTTCCATTTTTCCTGTGTCAAAAGATAATAAAAAATGTTGCGTTTATCCTAACCTAACTTTATGCCATTTTTTTTGGAGAGGAAACGACTCAAGTTAGCTTAAAACTCACATTGCCAGGATTAACACCACAGCTAACCACTTAGCCACGACTCTGACAAAAACATTCTATTTCTGAACGTCAGAAAAACACCTGAGTAGATTCTTTAGACAGAGAGGTGTAATCATCCCATCACATACACGCACACACAGTATTATCCCATAAACACACATCACGGCTGAGCATATTTTCAGCCTTGTGCTGTGTAATTTTCCTGATGTTTTTTTGGGGAAAATGAGGGTGCAGTGTTTGGAAGTGGAATGATTCTCTCATGTGTTTATTCGGCTCTTGTGGGCCCGAGGACATCGCACTCATATGATAACATGACCTGAACATGTTTCAATAAAAATGGAACCCCATTTCGGCCACTGAATAAAAGAAATGATGACTACGAAATAACGACTTTTGAATTTTTTTCTTGCAGCTGCGAGTTTCCGTTGTAATTCTGACTTGTCTTGCCATTGCAATCTGCAACGATGAGCTACAAAATCATAATTGGCTGGATTTAAACTTGCAATTGCGAGAATAAAGGGATATATATGAAAAGAAAGCCGAAATGTGAAGAATAAACTCGCAAAGGCAAGTAAAAAACATCAGAATTTTAAAAATAGAACTGATCAAGTGTGACTTCATCTCACGCAACATCATACAATTAAAAATTATGAGATATAGTTTATCACTCACATTAATACAAAATTCATAGAAATAACCAAACAATAAATGTTTGTATTGTTTAAATTTAAAAAAAAAATATGCAAAAAATAGATTTGACCCTGGAGAACAAAACCAGTCGTAAGTGTTCATTTTCCGAAAATGAGATTTATACATGATCTGAAAGCTGAATAAATAAGCTTTTCATTGATGTATGATTTGAATGGATAGGGTAATATTTGACCGAGATACAACTAAATGAAAATCTGGAATCTGGGGGAACAGAAAAATCTAAAATACTGAGAAAATCACCTTTAAAGCTGTCCAAATGAAGATCTTATCAATGCATATTACTAATCAAATTTAAGTTTTAATATATTTTCGGTAAGAAAGTGACTAAATATCTTCATAGAACATGATCTTTAGTTACTATCCTAAGGATTTTTGACAAAAAAGAAAAATCTATAATTTTGACCCATACAATGTATTTTTGGCTATTGCTACAAATATACCCCAGCGACTTGACGGTGTGTTCACACGAGGCGTCAGCGTCAACGCTTGACGGAAGGCGTGGCTGAAGTTTGGCACTGACACCATGGTCATAGCAACGTCAGCCAATGAAATTAGACAGGAACTCAACAACAAAAAAAATCGGATAAAGGGTGAACGTGATTGGCTGCCGCTTGGCTATTGTATTTGCATAGAGCGATCCTGATTGGCTCCTGGTTAAAAAAATCTCAACTTCTGCCGCGAGCAAGGCCAGTGAAGCGCCACCGACGGATCCACAATTCTTTTCGGCAATGCTTGACGTCACCTGCTCAATGGGAAGCGTTGACGCTGATGCCCCGTGTAAACACACTATATAAGACAAGATAGGGTCACAAATAAATAAATAAATAAAGGCCATGAGGTTCCGCACTGTTTTAGAACTCAGAAACGAATATTCTAGAACTGGAGATGTGATGTGGGCAAAGAGGAGATGCCCTGTTGACTGACTGATGATGGATGATGTCATGGGGAGGAAATGATATCTGGGTAGTGATTTCCTGTCTATTTCTGTCCTATCGCACCCTCCCAGGCGTGTGCTACACATCCATTTAAAGAACAACTGGAACAATGACTGAGCTGAAGACAAAGCTTAGCTGGAAACAAGGAAGCTCTTTGTCAATTCCTTTTGTTTGGTGATGTCATACCCACAACGGCGGTCCCTCAAACATGTCTATCCGCTCCTCCATTCTCAGACCAACCCATGTCGTCTCATTAATGGTGAGCGAGCAGGCGGACCTGCCTGGTTTCTTGGAGAAACCAAAACCACATGTTTCCGAGGAGCTAAAGGTAAATCACTGACTATATCCATAAAAGGAAAGCCCTTGCGGAATGCTTCAAAGCTGATTATGTGGAATAAAAAGACGTAAACAAATCCAGGAACCAGGACCGTTTCTATAAAAGAAGAATGGGCAAACCCTGCTCTTTATTGGAAAGCCATCAGCGAGTGTTTTCCATGAGCTCATGAAGTTATGCGCAGCTGAAGGTATTCGCCTCCCGCCAGGTCCGCTGGAGACGGCAGGAATACTAATGCTGCAGTTTGTTCAAACACAGCAGGAGCGAGAGTTTAAAATAATCTCCAGGAAGAAGAGAGGTAGTAACGGGATTCTGACCAGCGGGGCTTTTTATTTGTTTATCTGTGCGTGAGCCAAATGAACGGAAAACCACGTCAATAAAAGCGCAGATGAGTGTTTGTATTTATTTGATATTGTTTGCAAGAAGAGGGATTTGAACAAGTATTACACTGTGTCATGTAACATGACTGAAAACTTTGACTGGATACATTTGAATACTTTATCAACCATTTAAATCCTACCAAACACCCTGGTAACCATCCTAGCGACCTTCTAGCAACCACCTCAATTGCCCAGGCAACCACCCCAAAATACTAACAACCTAGCAACCAGCCAAACACCCTAGTAACCACTTATCAACTACCCAAAACCTCTAAAACCAGCCATTTATCATCCAACTAAAACCCTAGCAATCACCCTAGTAATGACCAAGCACCACAACACCCTAGCATGGGACACCCTATGGGACAGTCGTGGCCTAATGGATAGGGAGTTGGACTTGTAACCCAAAGGTTGTGAGTTCGAGTCCCAAGTCCGGCAGGGATTGTGGGTGGGGTTAGTGAATAATCAGTGCTCTCTCCACCTCCAATACCATGACTGAGGTGAGACCCTTGAGCAAGGCACCGTTCCCCCAACTGCTCACCTGTAAGTCGCTTTGGATAAAAGCGTCTGCTAAATGAATAAATGTAAATGTAAATGTAGCAACCAATTTTCAACCACCCAAAACCCTAACAACCATCTGACAATTTAAGCTGCAAAGGGTTGCAAATTTTTGGGAAATTCCCCCGAAATTTATCAAAAATGTTCC
This sequence comes from Enteromius anoplus, assembly GCA_032359395.1. NCBI lineage: Eukaryota > Metazoa > Chordata > Actinopteri > Cypriniformes > Cyprinidae > Enteromius > Enteromius anoplus. The sequence goes on from JAUMHG010000032.1 coordinate 27,516, forward strand.
ACCCCTTCGAAACCCAACTAGCAATTACCCCAGAAGTACACCAGTGATCATTACAAACATCCTAGCAGCCACCAACCAATCATCTAACATTCTGACACCACACAAAAACACTGCAGAACATCTAAACCCCACCAACAACACGTCTGTTTGATCATTCTTATCATGTAACTGTTCTGCCAGCTAAAGCCACTAGATGTCATCACGTCCTTCAGAAAACATCTTGAAACTCCAACAAAAGCAAATTATGACTAAGAGATCTGTTTTGTTTAGCTTTAATAATGGAGTGTCTAACTGACCCCGGATCAGAATTTAAAACCCACTACACTCGATCAGTCTGTTTTGGTCCCCATACAGGATATTGATTCTACACGTTTTCATTTCCTGCTCAAGATGGCCTTTCACGTGTCCGTCTGCATTCACTCTGTCACAGTGACCTTTTCACACACACCGACAGACGAGTGTGTACAAACACACACTCAGACAGACATGTGACCCATCCATCACACTCTGTGGAAGGAATGCTGACCGTTATGTGGACATCCGATCTTGTTTGTACATTCAGATACCCATAAACGCAACGCAAACACGAGCTCATACGTGCGAGAGCTCACACACTCATGCTATCCGTCTGTCTGCTCGGGTCATTATAGTGAATCCAAGGCTGGTAAAGCCATAAAGAAGAATATGTTATGCAATGTCTTTGGTTATCTATGCCTTAGGGGTAGAGGTCAGGAATATGCTGTTCTGGATTGTTGCTTCTATCAACAGTCAGAACCTTCTGTTTGTCTGTGGACGTGATGACAAACAGTAAAGCTTTATCATGTTACGTTCAGTTTGTTTGTTTAGCAAGGGACATGACATGGAGGAGCTACATTAAATATAATATGAGTTTAACATGACCCAAAGGATTTTTTTTTTTTTTAAATCGAAATGCAAATATGCAAACCCAAACATTTGCAGGCAAGCTGACGTCAGACAGACGTTGCATTTTGGTTGAAAGTGGAATTTGGTTGACGTTGGTATTTGACGTCAATTTGACATTAATTTAACGTTGTATTTTGGTTACACAACCTAAAAACAACTAAATATCAATGTCAGCTGATGTCGGAATTGGACATCAATTAAAGAATGACATTTGACATTGAATTTACATTGAATTTTGGTCATCTAACGACACAACCAAAACGTAAACAAGACGTACGGGAAGTATGCAACTTCAATTCCTGAAATGTTAAAAATTGAAAAATTAAAAATTTTGTAGATATGCAAAGTCTATTAAGTGCATGATTGCATTATTCGTAGCGACTCATGACATAATCCTCGTATGTGAATACAAGCTGAAGTGCAAAGTTTGTTGCGCTAAAAAAAATTGCAACTGCAATTCCCAAAATGTCAGAACACTATTAACAAAATAAAGTAGAGCTGCAAGATAATCATCGCACAATATGTATTTGTACAGAACCGGCTTTACTGACAAGATGCGCATTACATATCGCGCAATGATTATCGTGCAACCCTAAAAGAAAGTCGATTTTTTTTTTTTATGTTTGTAGGCATGCAAGGTCAATTAGTTGCATTATTCAGAGCTATTCGTAATAACACAAACTTAATATGTGCACGTAAACGCTTCTATGCACGAAAGCTCTACTTCAAAAATTATTGTGCGAAAAAATGTATTGGAATGCAAGCATGCAAAAACGAAGACGAATTCAGAATACAGTTTATAATGCAATGCAAGTTTGCAAACACAAATACTCTTAGGTTCAGTGAATGCAGTGTTGAATTTCATTTTTAAATTCTATATACATAACTAAACAGTGAAAGCAAAATTTATCAGAAATTCCACATTGTAGCTTTCCAAAATATTCGCTTTATCGCAATGCAAATGCAATAGTATTTAGGTACCAAATGTTTCTTCAAACATTGTTGGGCTAGAAAATCAGAATGCAATTTATAACTCAAATGTAAACACAAGCAAAGCCGATTTAATGCTGTGCTTCAATATACATCCACTAAAATGTGTCACAACGCAATACAAGTGCACTGCATTCTTAGCGATGCCACAGAGGGGCGCTAATGCTTCTTTTAACAGTTTAACACTAACCGGTTAACAGTTTTTCTGACTAATTCCAGCTAAGCACACTAAACTCGAGCCAGAAAGCAACACCGTATGTCTCCCTGAGTGACTTTATGTTTATGGGCCCACAAACACGCATGACAAATTATGTTTTACCATGTGTCTGAGTTTGAGGTAAACGAAAAAACATGTATGTGTAGTGTGTGCGCCGTTTTATTTTTAGGTCTGTTAGTGTGCGCTCATACTTTCTTCAACAGCCTGCCAACACTAAATGGCACACTGCCCACCAATACACTCAGACCTGTGTGTGTTTATATGGCTGCATGTGTTATGAAATAGCCTGGATTGTAAATTATTAAACTAAAATATGGCTATATATCTGCTTACAGCCCATAACAGCCACCAACAACATGTTTCCACGGAAATATACATGACTAGAGGCCATGTCAACTGTTAGAATGAATAGGAGGTCTATTCCTGAGGTAAAAAAACAACAACTATACCCGACTCTAGTCTTTTGTGAACAAAAGCTGTGCGTCCAGTCAATTTCTAATGTATTTTAATTCAATTTTCATCATTTACTTGGTAGAAGCTAGTCAAATCAGCCAGATGCTAATGTTTTTCCTCAAAACACTGAACAAATCTACTCAAGGTGAAAGAGCTGTTTTGGACCCCACTGTCTTTCAGTCAGAGAATGGACCAAAAACACTTTTAAGACTGACATGAGGATGAGTAAATTACCTTTTTATAAATCTAAACGGTTTTGATGGAACTTTAGTAGAATGGAAATATTTCATTGTTCTGTGATGATGACTGAGCCATTTAGAGGACAATGTTAAACAACAAGCATAGCCACGTGCCAAAGCGTGCCGAACGAATCCGGTAAGTTTGATTAATGAACAAACGAACAGTAAAGCCCTGCCTGACCTAGATGCCCACAGCAGAACTTAGCCTCTAGGTCAGGGTTCATTAGCGACCCGAGGGTCAGAACTCAAGGTCTCTAACACATTTGGCGCTAGTCGCGTTATTATTTATGGCGAGTGGTCAGCAGTGACCCAACTGCGACGGAAAAGGTCAATTGGTTGAAGAGTGATGCTGTACATTGGGGGCTATAAGAGCAACTTTACAGGAGATTTAAAACATCTGCTCTTGCACAAGCGAAAGCGTGCAGCGCACACGCGTAGGGTGGAATTCCCATGAGATGGACCGAAATGAGCCAAACACAACAACAGATTTCATAGCAGAGCTGACACCCTAAACGACAAACTACAGCCGGCCCAAGCTCCAGGCCAGTTCATTCATGTTCATTTATCAAATGATTCACTGATTCAAAAGTTCAATCACTGATATATATCAATGAATGAGGCCTTTTCCATCTGATATTACCAAGGGTACCACCACAGTGTGTTTTAACTAGAGGTTAATGCAGGAATGGAACATACAACCTTCTGGATAGGAGTTCAGATGTACACTACGACATTAGATTGATTCATTTATCAGGTGCTTGAAGCTCTCACCTCTCTTCCAGAATGGCGCTCGATGGCCTTCTTGACTTTGCCGTACGTTCCTCTCCCCAGGGTCTCCAGCAGCTCGTAGCGATGCTTTAGGTTGTGTTTGTGATGATGTTTCTTCACACCAGAGCTGCTGCGTTTGACCTCACCGGGGCCCTCAGGGGCCTCCGCCACCACTGAGGGGCCCGGTGGGTCACCTGGTCTTTGTGTCTCCATCACGTGGGAGGACGATATTTTACACCTCCCTCTATGTTTAAATATCTTGACTAAATGCTTCGAAATATTGATAATATAAGACCTAATTAATATAGCTAATTAGCATATAAATAAATAAATAAATTACAATGCAAAGGTTTATTATGTTAACATATAAACTAATTTATGATTGTCAATAATGACTCATGTTTTAATGAGGTGTCTATCTATTCTACCTATAGCCGGCTATGGTAGGCTATCTAAAGGAAAATAATAATCCCAGTCTAGTTATGAACGGACTAAAAAAGGCGTATTATTAAAAAGAAACTAATGAACACGTGCCATGTGTTTTATGGCACTTATAAACTGCTACAATGTATCATTCACAATTAGAACGACAATGTATCTATTGTGCACTATTCTATTATGACGCGTTCTATACCATTATGACGTATCCTACTCCGCTATGACGTGTTCTCTTTCCCGTGGCGCGTTCGATCATGATTTCTCCGTTATTCCTTTGTTTCAATCTACCGCAGAAAATCTCAGACGAGAAAGCAGCGACCACGCCGGCGTTCTGGACGTAAATCACCCTCATTCTGGCCGCGGATCCGCCGTGGTGTCAGTCAGCTCGGTTCTGGTGCCGGTGATCCGTGATATGAGGCTCGGTGCGCGGGGGTCGGACGGAAGGATGTGCTGCGGTCTCGTGTCTTCTGTGGCCATGATTCGGTGCGTTCGGCCCGTCTCTCCTCCTGGTGTCCTGATCTGTGATTCTTTCTCTCTGTCCTTCAGGCTGAGAGGCACTGAATAAAGACGAAGGGGGCGGAGTCAGGATATGTGTGTCTGTGTGTCTCTCTCTCTCTCCGACTCTGATTTTTGCTGATATTCTGATTCTGCTTTACCAGAAGGAAAACAGAAAGCTAAAGTGTCACCTTTTATTAACCCACCATACTTAGAATTAATGCATAGAATATAATACACATTGTATACAGAATAAAGTAGGCTATATATATATAAAACAAATGTTTTACAAGTCAAATATATTTAAATTCAAATTTAATTTAGATAGCTACTTACAAATTTATGACATTACACTTATTTATATTTATGCGTTATTTACTGGCGCATTTATCTTGATAGAATGCTCTATTTACTTTAAGTTAGGCCAGTAATTTATTTTAAAATACAGATTTATTTTTATATAACGTATATATGTTATTTATTTATTTATATATTTTACTGTTCTATTTCTAATAAAATGTTTTCCAGTCAATTTTATTAAGTCTTGAAAAGGCGGTATTTATTTTAAAAAATATACCAAAAATAAAAAAATTTAAACAAAATTTTTCACACATTTGCTTTAACTTATATTTATGCCACTTTATTACTTTTTTTATTTATTACCTTTTTATATAGAACTGGATCAACATGTATAGAGCACTTGAGCCCTGATGCTAAATAATTTGCATCGAAACTGTTTAGCTCATTTGTTCAGCATTCATTTGAATAAATGTTCAAAGGTCTAAAAGCAAAGGTCTATTGTATTTCATAATGTAAAGTGGCAAAGATGCCTCCAGCTTTGTTCATGAGCCAAATGTTGCTGCATGTCCTGGTTTATGACCCTCATAAATAAACCCATAAACTCTGACCAAGTTTAGCTGACCTGAAATAACCAAACAGAGATATACAGATTAAATATTTCTTATGCAGGTCACCTAAATGCAGAAGCCTTCGCCTGCAGCTCAGACGCAGTCAAACATGCCTGAAACCTCACCCTGCACATTCTGCCTCTGCCAATCAGCTTTGTTTTCTTTTGTTTGCTTCTGTTTGGATCCTGCACGGTGTAATTTAGCCACTGATTGGTGGAGGGGAAGTTTGAGTCAAACGGACTCCAGACTGAGCAGTTTGTCTTTGTTTGATCAGGAGAGCTCTAGGAATCTGGACGGTCCTGTGTTGTGGTGAGCGGTCGGGCAGCGGATTTCAGACTCGAGCAGTAACTGTGTGCATGTGTGTTGCTCCAAGATTTGCATCTCAGATGAAACTTGGCCTCAGATGCACCGTGGAATCAGGTATCATGGGAGACAAACTGCCCCCTAACGGTGGAAATGCATTGTGTAGGTCACAGTTTTTTTTATCTCAGCAGTGCCAGAGCATCATGGATCTTAATATATTTCAAACATATTCAGATCATCCAAGTGTTTGAAGCATCAAGATTTGAATCAGGATTTGTTTCTTTGAATGTTTGAAATTGAAGCTTTTGACACATCTTATATTTTTTGGATCTGCCATTTAAAAGCAGAATAATGCTCTCATAATGTGTAGAATGCATTTTATTAAGATTCCCTCTCTAGCCTGAATTGTATGATTGTACTGAAAAAAAATGTATGTAACAAAGATTTCAAACAAAAGGATTGCTGACTTATTCATATGCTAGCATTTCCTTGATCCTTAGACATGTTATGGTTTCATTTTTCTCTTGGACATCAAACAAAGATTTGTTTTAAGATGTTTTATTCAGGTATTTGCAGCCCCTCAAGCATCTGGCAGGGTTTTCGCCGCAACTATTTCAAGTTCAGCACAGGAACCTGCACAGAAACATTCCCTACACCCAACAAATTAAAAACAGCAGGAACCACAAAGGACAAAGAAAGACGTGGGGTGTGTGAGAGAGAGAAAGTGATTGAGGTGACCACAGAGAAACGCAGATAACAGAATGGCATATTACCAGCGTTTGATCCTGGGTCACATGTCTGCGTTCTCCAGCCTGCAAGTGATACGACAAACACATCCTTCATTCCAGATGATGACAGGAGAGATCAACCTGACACGCAAAACAGAAACAGCTGCAATGAAAGAGAGACAAAAATAAACCTATAAAATATTGCAAAGTACAGACAGACAGACAGACAGACAGACAGACAGACAGACAGATAGATAGAAAGATAGATAGATAGATCAAATCATTATTTTATCATAAAACAATTTTTGAAATGTCTTTACTTACAGCCAATCAAATGGAAAAAAAAACAGATGCATTAATGGTTACACTCCTGCAATCGTGGGGTTAAATTGAGGTACAGAACCTACTATAGTATGCTTTAGTTGTATACTGCACATAAATCACATTTACTAAACCTAGATAGATTTGTTATATCAGTTAAATTCCAAATAATCTGCATAATGTACAAAATATTTGAAATGTATAGTGCGGATAAAGCAGGCAGTTGATGATGTGCTTTTTCAAATGCAGCTTCAATTCTGCAAAGATGCTTTGCTGCCATCTAGTGTTGCCTCTGGGTGCACTAATTTTAAATTAGCCAATCATGCAGAGGTCGCTAATGAGCTGCTGTTGATTAATGAGAACGCTTGTGGAGTGTGAGACACATCTGCTGCGAGGAAACCAATACATGGCTTCAGTTCAGGATAAAGTTGCTGCATTAAATTTCATGGGGAAATTCTACAGTTCCTTCAACCCACCTCTTGGTAACATCTGTTTTAGGGTTTAAGGTAATGTGTTTTCATTTGAAGCACTTCAGAGCCCAGTAAAATACTTTTTTTGTGTATGTTTGTTCAGATCCCAGATTGATCAACAGAGCTCAGGATGTACAAACCAACAAGGTTGAAAAGACAGAAATCTGGAGCCACATCATCGCTGCTCTACAAGCCCAAGTGAAGATCAAGAAACGCAGGCAGAATCTGAAATCTCACGATAACTGCTTTCTGGGCTCTGATGCAGTGGATGTCATCCAGGATTATCTGACCCAGAATAGGGTTTTTGGAGATGCCCAGGTTTCCAGAGCCATGGTTGCACGCCTGTGCCAGGTGCTCTTGGACTGTAAGGTGTTTGAGGTGGTGGGAACCAAAGTTTCGGTGAAGACCAGTAAGTCAGGAGGCTTCCAGGACAGCAGCAGCAGCCTCTACAGATTTCTGAACATGGAGGATCCATCCTTGGATGTGTTGGAAATGTCGCTTTTCCCTCCTAGTGAAGAGAGCTTGATGAACGTCACACCATGCAGGTGTTTCAGATCCCTGTAGATGTTTTCTGATGTAGCATTATACATTTGAATTCTAATGATTGGGATTTTGACCTTTTTAGGCAGGACATCCAGTTATTTTCCCATAGTACACCCGTGAAGCCAGACCATGTGCTGGATTGTCTCATGGAGAAGCTGGACTTGACCGGACTTGTCGGTTCTCCTCCCACTGAATGCCTTCCTCCATCTGGTAAGAGCTTTGTTCACATTCTGCTTATGTTTGAGGTGCAAAGGCTGTGTTTGTAGTGGAAACCATTTTTCATTTTGCATATTTAATTCAGTGGTCAGAGAGGTGTGGCAGGAGCAGACCGTACGGAAGCTGTCTCAGCTGATAGATCTCCCCCTGCTGGAGGGAGTGCTCAACTGCGCAAAGATTGTTTCTCCGCCGTCACGTGGCACTAATAACGAGCCTGACCTTCTCTACACCAGCAACTACCTCGACCGTGAGGTTCTTAAGGCCTTCAAAGAATCACAGTAAGACATCTTCACGTTTGAACTCAAGAAATCAAACAATGATGTTCGGATAGGCTTGATTTGTTTTCCTCTACCCAGAGCTGATGTTTGGCTGTCAGCAGCCATTGACCTGCTGGATTTCCTTCCGGATCAGCTTGTGGTGGAGGTGAGCAGAGAGCTGCCCAAGCTTTCCTGTGAGGAAGAGGATGGCCAGGGGATGGATGAATGTAAACTGCTGCTGTTTCACGTGCTGGACAAACACTACGGACACCTGGAGCGCAAACCTCTCCTCTGTGACAGCATGGCAGATGTCTACACTGAAATCATGGAACTCCTGAGTGACTAACGCTCCTCAAATTATTCTTTCTTTCCTAAACAAACAACCGTTCTTTGTGGCAATTTCTCGGTTTACCTGTATGTCTAGGGAATGGCAAGTTTGAACGAGCATTGGAGGTCCTGCAGCTGACTCTGAAGCTGCTGTCTGTGTCTGCACGTGAGGAACTGCGCAGGCTGCTGGAGTTTATGGCCACAGCTGCCGATGCTGCAAACATCCGGCTGCACAAAGAAGTTAGGAATCATAATGCATGTGATGTGTTCATGCATTTGTCACCTATTTACACTTGTTTGGGATTTTCAGATTGAAAATCGTATGGTCGTGAAGAAGACATTCACCAGAGCCGTCATCCAGAGCAAGAGTCTGATAAAAGGAAAGACAGACCTGCTGATGCTCTTCATGCTCGACAACCACAAAGAGATCTTCAAGGTTTCTTTTATATAATGAATTAAGACCGCATTGATCAATAATGATATAAAACCGTAATATAGAAATAATTAGTTGTGTCTGTTTTGCATCATCCTATGTAATTATTTTTAAATTAGATTCCAGGCTCTCTTCACAAACTGGTCAGTGAGAAACTGGATGACATCGTGAAACACAGAGACTCTTCCACAACTGGTACAATATATATTATAATTTTTATTCATATTATAAAATATTGTTTATTTTTTTATATGTACACTTAAAATGTACTTTTTTATTTATTTATTTTTTTTTTTCAAGCTAGTTATTTTATGTTTTATTGCCTGGCTATTTGACAAGTGTTTTGAAGTATTTGTCTTCTCTGAATATGTCAGATACCCTTTTTTGTCAGCGAGTGGCAAGAGACGTGTACACAGACATCGTGAAGGACTCGACTAAAAATGAGCTGTACTCTCTCTTGAAAAACATTGACAAAAACCCTAAATATTCCCTGAAAGAGAAGAAACGACTCCTGGCGCAGTTTTATAAGGGCCATCCAGACCTCTTCATGCAGTATTTTGGGTCTAGACTGGGCACATTAAACCTACTTGACGTTTAAGTTCACTTTGTCCTGGGCATGCTTTTTTTGTTTTGTTTTTGTTTTAATCCAAATAAATCGAAATAAACCTATTTAAGTGTCAAATAAGAATAGAATATGTGTCTTCAAATAGTCTAAATATGATATTCCACCACCTTAATCTGAAAATTGTTTTGGATAGACCGAAAACTACATTAAGATTTATAAGTACTCATTGACAAAACTCACAGAAGTGGAAATATAACACTGACATGAGTTATGTATTTACTTTATACACCAAAAACGTGTATATACGTCTTTTTTTTGTTGTTTTTAATAAAGTTTTGTAGCAGCCTATATTTATATATATTATTTGTGATTTGTTTGATGTTCCTATGCTATACTACTTTGCTAAATGTCTGAAAGCCATACCAAACTTCACCTCTGAGGTCTCGTGCGTCTTGTGCCTTTAATGCTGATGCGTCTCTAGAAGCCGCTGTGGCTCCGTCCATTCCTTACGCGTTTCAAACTCTGATTGGCTCTTTTTTTCCTTGACGGACAAAAGCTCATCCAATCAGCGGCCGGTGGGTCGGGACACGTCACAAAGAGCGGAGCGCATACGTAGCGCCTGTTCTCAGATCAGTTATTCGTGCGCACAGCGTCGTAAAGTCTTTCAGTGAGGAGATTAAGGTGACTGTTCCTGGATCAGCGCTGGCGCATAAATCTCGCCAGGGTTGATGCGGAATTCTGGGCGCAGCTCAAGTCTCCTCCCCGGATGCCCCAGAAACCCTAACATACAGTCATTGCCACACACTCAGTTTTTTCGGGTTGTTCATGGTGCGGATCTGCGAGAGGAGGATGAAGTTTTTGGTGGCAGTCACGTTGATCGTCGGCTCGGTGATTTTCCTGCTTTTCCCGAGCGGGTCAGACGCGGATGAGAAGAAAAAAGGACCGAAAGTCACGGCCAAGGTACAAAAACGCTGCTCTGCCCTATATTCACTCCAACGCCGAGTCTGGCCTAACGTATTGCACACAAATAAAGTTAACATATTTCGAATCCAGTTGCGTTGCGTTTACACTTAAATTCAGCGCGTAGTCTATTGTTTTTACCTTGAAAATCACTTGCATGTGTTTTCTTTTTTCTTTTTGTGCATTTACCTATGTTCATTGGTATTGTGCATAATATACTATTGTAAGAAGGCCGGTAACACTACACGCATGTTTCATCATTTAACCAAATAGTATTGCTTTGGTATTTCTCTAATGATACATCTGGGTTAACGTGTGAACTGGATTCACCACAATGTGTATGCAGAACTGATGTTTGATGATCTGGTGTGACTCCGGATTTCACAGGTTTACTTTGACATGAGGATCGGGGATGAAGATGTAGGACGGATTGTCATTGGACTGTTTGGAAAGACTGTCCCTAAAACAACAGAAAATTTCCTCCAGCTGGCCACTGGAGAGGTGAGCTTCTTTTTTTTTTTTTTTTCTCTCCTCTGCTGGTCATGATTCACAGTAAAGTCTACATGCATGCAATTCTGATTTCCAGAAAGGGTTTGGTTTCAAGGGCAGCAAGTTCCACCGTGTGATCAAAGACTTCATGATCCAGGGAGGAGATTTCACTAGAGGAGATGGAACTGGAGGTATCAAAATACTAAAAGCTTGAATATCATGTTTTATCTTTAAGTATGTTTCTTGAGGTCTCTCAGATGTCGATAAACCTCAGTATTACAAGATTTCTAACACCTCTTTATATAGGAAAGAGCATCTACGGAGACCGTTTCCCTGATGAGAACTTCAAGCTGAAGCATTATGGTCCTGGTTGGCTCAGCATGGCCAATGCCGGCAAAGACACCAACGGCTCCCAATTCTTCATCACTACAGTCCAGACGCCATGGCTGGACGGCAAACATGTCGTGTTTGGCAAAATCTTGGAGGGCATGGTGAGTCTCTCGGTTTTATTTATCTGTTCCCACTACATGCACTCTGCTAATTGTCCTGCTGTCTTCCAGGATGTGGTGAGAAAGATCGAGGGCACAAAGACAGATGGGCGAGATAAACCCCTCAAGGAAGTCTCGATCCACGACTGCGGCAAGATCGAGGTGGAAAAGCCTTTCGCAGTAGCTAAAGAGTAATTTAAGTTTGGGGGAACAACGGGACTCTGGGTTTTAGGGGATTGAATTGTGTGCCACTAGAGTTCTAGTGGGAAAGCGTGTGTGTGTGTAAGTGCTCACTGGAGCTCCGCCCCCTCGCGGGGCAATCACACACCAGTCCTGATCCGCAGAGCGGCACATCCTGGGTCCAGTTCAAACCGGCATTCCACACGGTCAGGAATTCCTGACCCACTACAACCTGCTTTTTGTAAACAAAACTTCAATAAAGGATCCAGGTTTTCTTAATGCTGTCGTGTTGCTTGAATAAATGCCTTGTCTTCTGGACCAAGAACAAATCAGACACACTTTATTCAATAGAAATACAATAGAAATAAGTTGTCTTACAGTACATATCTTGGCACAGTATATCAAAATCAGTCACAACCTGGGATTGCAAAAAGAGTTTCATAAAGAAATGTCCAGTTTATATCTTGTACTGAAATTTAAAGGGGCAAATTTGTGTGTGTATATATATATATACAATCAATGCAATAGATAAGTTAGAAATTAAAAATGGCAAAAAAAGGTTTTGAATGTTTTTAGGACCACTAGGACTGATGACAAACTAGATTTTGGTAAGGTAACTAAAACAAAAACATAAATTAAGAACAACATTTTGCAATGATGTATAACTGCATTAGGATTTAGTATTAAACAATATTAATTTAATATTAAAAATTAAATCTAGATTTTTGTGCCTTAAGCAGGGCTCCTTTACAAAAAAAAAAATGCAATTTCCATGTAATATATTAAATAAATACGAAATAAATGCAAAAAAACCCAACACATTGAATTGTCTTTTTTTTTTTTAGTCTGTTAAGATTATGACAATTAAGCACAAAAACATGATTTTAATATGGTCAATTAAATCGGTTTAACATTGCAGATGTACTTTTACATTGACATTTAGTATTTGTGCATAGTGCAGTTGGCAGGACTCCTAAAAATAGCACTTTTTAAATAAGATTTTGAGATGACAATTACCTAGAGAGTTTCTGTGATTCACATAATAAAATATGACAAACCTAAAGATGAAAGACTCAGTCGATATAAACATGAAAAGGCACATTTAAAGCAGATGGAGTTGCTAGGCAACACTGCAGCGATTGCACTCATGTTCTCTGTGGCTCTGGCAGTGAGCTGCTATTGCTTCTGTTTATGGTAATGATGGGGATTTTGGGATGCGGGGGCAGCTCTGGTGCACAGGTGAGGCCGCTGGGTTTACCGCAGCTCTTTTTGAAACTCACTCTGACGTCTCTGGGGTACAAACCCTGCAGGACGCCGGCCACCACGATATCGGGGAGATCTGGGGGAAATGACCACAATGGAACGTTTCATTTAGGTGCGTATAAATACATTTCTTTAATGACGTAATCACAGGAACCTGTACGGTTTACCTGATCTGGATTCAAGCTGGTAAGGGTCGGTCGGGAAACCAAGTACTCGCTGATTGAATAACTTAAAACTATAGGAAGACAATATACAATATCTGTTCAGAATCAGGCCATTTAAATTTGATTCCAAGTTTATGTACAGGTTAAAAGAGAGGAGGATGAGCATACCTGTATCCCTGCTCTGGACAGTCATCTGACTGGTTTTCACTGAAATATAAAAATTAGGGCATAAAAAAACAAGCCTGAAAGCACCTTAAGGAGATCAGGTGTAAATACATACTCAGAGCTGCAGTTCTTGCTCGCAGAATGGAAATGTTTGACGTCCAGGAAATCCAGGAGCTCTTGAGGAACAACGTCATTTCGATACAGAATCTCCTGCGATTGGCAGCCAATAAAAAAGGTTGCAATCCCAGTGATATATTATATTAAAATGATGATTGATACATTGCAACATACTTTTATACATTAAAATATTTATTTTATATATGTGTGTGTCTATAATTATATATATTTTTTATATTGTTATTATTAATACTAAAATATTGTAATTTATCATTCATTCCTTTCATCCAAAGCTGAATTTCCAGCTTCATTAACCTACTACTCCAGTCTTCAGTGTCACATGATCCTTCTTTCTTATAGAAATATTTCTGATTATTATCAATATTAAATACGGTTGTGCTGCTTCATATTTTTGTGAAAACCATGATATTTGTTATTTCAGGATTATTTGATGTATAGAGAGATTAAAAGAGCAAAATTTATTTGAAACTGAAAATGATTACTTTCTTTACTTCTGATCAATTTAATGCATTCTTGTTGAATAAATGAATTTTATTTTGTACGGTGATGGTGATGCAAATGAATACTTGCATTTTTACAATATGTTGTACATATACTGTAATATTTGTTTATATATAATTTCAGAAAACAGGTCTTCATAAAGGTTACAAATTAAACAAAATGTGCTTCATACAACCAGACTGTGCGCAATAAAGTATCCCATAATATGGCCCACTATTTAAAATAAATGATTGTGAACTTTTAAAACTATTACAAATTGAATTCTGTAATTCAAATAAATCTGAAATAAAAGCACCCTTACATATGAAATGACTGAAAGTGTAACAGAAACTGAAAAAGTGAAGTACTAACATCTAAATAATTTAAGGCTAAATCAAAAATAAAATTATTAATATAAATAAAAAAAGCCAAATAAAAGAAATTCTTACAATAAAATTAAACCTTAAATAAAAATGTATTCTGAAAATACAAAAATTAAAACTAAATATGAATAAATACTTAAATTAATAGTTGATATAAATAAATATTTTATAGCATAAAAAACTTATATATAAAAGCATGTATATATATATATATATATATATATATATATATAAATGCTGTCAAATGATTAATCATGATTAATCACATCCAAAATAAAAGTCTTTATTCACATAATATATGCGTTTATGCTGTGTTTATTTATTTTGTTTATATTAAAACACACATACAGTATATATTTCTAAAAAGTATTTACATTTAAATGCATTTATATATTTATTTTCTTATATTTGATATTGTATCTAAATATATTTAATATATAAACATAACATATTTCATTAAATATATTCATGCATGTGTTTGTATTTATATATACTTAATAAATATACACAGTACATACAAATATATTTAATAAAGAAAAATTTGTTTTATTAGTCCTTTGACAGCACTAATATATATATATATATATATATATATATCTCAGTGACATCTTAAAAATATCTCACAAGACATGAGGTTTAGAAAGAGGGTGATGATCAAACCTGGAAGAATCCAGGGGGCATGGGTCCACCTGGCATGCCATCTCCGGGTGGCATGTTCCCAAGAACAGGACTGGGAGCTGCTGCAGCACTCTGTGGGCAAAAATCATTAAGAAAAAAAAAACGTTATATGGGGGGGAAAACACCTGTACATCTTAAGCACAGATATTTTTTTTCCCCCACTAGGAAAACAGATTTATTCCACAAGCAGAAAATGCAGCTTAATGCATTCTCGCACTCATAAATCTGTGGCTCCAACAGAAAGCAATAAAGCCAACGGCATAGCCACAACTGACTGGTGTAAAATCCAATTTTAAGGTCTACGAGACCAAGAGGAAAGAACTAGGTTTCAGAACACAACAGGGATTTGATCATGCATATAATGGCAGTGGAAAAAGCTCAGTGTGGTCTGCTGCCTGTCACACTTCAGCCTGAGTTAACTGAGCAAAGCTTTTCAGAGAGCACTGTGAAATACCACAGGAAGGAGGTAGAAAGAAAGAAGAGCAGCTGACCCTGATGGAACAACACAGATCAGAACCAGCCAATGGGAAAAGTCAGATTGAGACTGATCCGCAACAATAGCGCAGCTATGCTTTTCATTCAGACTATTCAAGCTCACAGTTCAAGGTGCGCTTATAAAAATTACTTAAATGTCCTAATTGAACTATGACCTAATCCTGGTTTAGGCTAAGTCCTCTCTGTGAAACCGGGCCAATATGTTGTAAATTTTATGTAAGTATGTAAGTTACAAGTATATGTAATATGTAAGTATTTCTAAATAGAAATGGTTAAAAAAATAATAATAATAAAGTTGTTGAACACACATTAAATAAAACACTAAAACAAACTAAATGTAAAATAAAACCTACAATAATAAATACAATAGTAGAATATAAATAATAATAAAATAGCACAGCAGTGCATGTTATTTTGAAGAAAACTAAAGTTTGAAGTAAAATTCAAATCACTTCCAAAATGACTTTTCTATTTTGGCTGACGTCACCAAGGCTGCCATTTCCTGTTTCGAAAGGTGAGCAATCCAACAAAAGGAAAGAAAATTCTGGAAAAAGAACGCTTAGTTTTCATGATCCAATAAATTCAGGATAAAATTAATTTTCACCCTTCTTCCTCTTGCTGAGTGTCTTGTTTCGCTCAGAAAATCATATTATTGAAGTGAAATAGGTGGGAATTTCATTGTGTGTCACCATAGGATTGGCTCAAATTTCTCAAAACCAAGGAAAATCCTTCAAAATAAGTCAGGAAAATGTTCCCGGTTATCCTACCATGATGACAGCCCTCCATCAGCCATATAATATCATTACACCACCAAAATGCCTTGAAATAAAAAAAACAACAACAACCCAACACGGTCCTGCTCCACACAGCTCATCCTTCCCTCACCCTCCAAGTTCGCTTCCATGCTCCTCGTTCCATCTGTCTCTTCCCTCTCTTTAAATCTGCCTACCGACAGGCTCCATGACAGCCATCAATCACTCTCCATCCCCACCGCAGCCCGAGGGGGAGTGTTTCCCCTGACACAGCATGAAGACAACATGGCCACTGTTTAAAGAGGGCGCAGCCTCCTCCCCCACCCTCTGGAGAGTAAGAGAGCACGGACCTGACGCCACAGTCCCGACCACAGCTGGGCACAAAAGGCAGGAGACTGCGGCGATCACACGAGGACTTCAAAACATAACGCCCAATAACACTCCTGTAGATCCAGCCACGCCGAACATGCGGCTAATTTTCCGATGGAAGGATACTGTTTCATGTATCCCTGTATGGCAGCATCCTTTTAGATTAGGATGTCTAGACAGAGGAGCAAGGGTTTGATTTTTAGACTCGCTGCATGTGACCTCTGACCTGTGGCCCCTCACTAAAGCTTGCGGCTAGACAACAGTGCCCATATATTATTGGTAGGATGCTAAAGCTGGAGATTTTTGCCTAAGAGTCATTTCGTTCCTATATAAGCTGTGGGGGAAATGCATAGAAATTAGATTTAGCGATGCTACAATTTGCATTTCATTGAAAAACTAGGACTCAGCTTGCCTAAAAGTGATTTTATTTGATTTGTTAGTAACTTCATGTAACTGTAAAGGGCTTCTAACTGCAAATCCATCTATAAATCTTATGAAGCACAGGTAAATTTGTAGCAATTGATCAATACATTGAATGGGTCAAAATGATAGATTTATAACAAAAATCATTAGGATATGAAGTAAAAATAATGCTCCATGTAGATATTTTTTACATTTCCTACTGTAAATGTGTCAAAACTTCTTTTTTGATTATTAATATGCATTTTTGCATGCTCAGATTCCAGATTTTTAAATAGCTGTATCTATGCCAAATATTCTTCTGTCCTCAAAATGGAAATCTTATTTATTCATTATTAAATATAAATAGGAAGAAAAAGACACTTTTGTGGTCCAGAGTCACATTTTAGAAAGGGCTACGTAAAAGAGTTTTGAAATATCGATCAATAATAAGACATGTCCTGGATTCAATTTTAGTTCACACAGACCTTGATTTCCAATCAGCTGAACATCATGTACATTACAAAGCTGATCGTCCGAGACACGTACCATCTTTGCCTAGAAACAGTGATGATTCCATGGAAAACCCTGCTTACATCATCGCTATTGTAGGGGTGATTACTACATCCTTCACAAACGACACTGTACACACTTCTTTATTATAAAACACAGACACTCTTCCAGAGTCTGCAAGATTCACAGGTTCATAAAATGCAACTCTGTCCCCAAATCTGCATACATTATGGAAACGGTCTGTGCTTTTCTACTCACATAGTCATGGAAAGCCTTGGCCTCGCTTGAATGTTCGCATGTGTCTCTCCTCTCAGGAGCTGCACAGTACAGGTCCCAAAAGACACTGGGGTAAAGACAAAGTGGTTAAATAAGCATGCATATTGCTTAAGATTCACGCAAAAATTATTACTCACGTTCATGATATTTCAAACCTCTACAACTTTTGCTTCAGTGTAATTAAAAAAATTAATAAATAAAAGAAGTTTTCATTGCAATTATAACCATAATGAACCATATAATTTAGCAGCCGTGTGTGATAAAATATTTTCAGTGAATAACAACACAAATTTCAGTCTTTTTCTTGCATAAACATATGGTTTTAAAAAAATTCAAAAGACAACAAATTTGCATGGACAATTTTTAAGACATGAAAGCATGTAACTGCATGTAAGAGAATGACCAGTACAACCTACAAAATTTCTCCTTTTGTGTTCAGTAAAACAAATTATCCAAGTTTGCGACACAAAGGTGAGTAAATACTACCTTAATTTTCATTCATGGGTCAACTATTCCTTCTAATAATTATAAAAAGACAAAATACACTTAAAAAAAACTCACCACCACCAGGAATGCAGGAACCCAGGAGGGTCTCCCAGCGTGATATTCTTTTCCCATCGGATCTAAAAATTGACCAGAAAAAAAAATCTAATCTTTTAAAACTTGCAGTCTATGAGTGCATAGAACTGAAACACATTTTCAAAATGTAATGTTTGCAGGTGTGTGTCTATGCAAAAAAAAAAAAAAAATACAACAAGAGTATGGTCTTCCACTGAGATTGGGGTGCTTACTTCTGACAGGAAAGTCTGTGCTGACTTCTGAGCACCAATGTGTAACAAATACTCATAAACATACAAAGCTAACCTGCAATAAAACAGAGAGAAAACAACATTAAGGCAATAAAACAACAACTAATAAAATATGGTTCTTGAGGAGGACAAACTCAAGAAATCAGTATCGGATCACATTCCTCACTGGTTTATACTTAAAACATTGTCAATAGTAAAAAATGTATGTATTAGCTAAAGAAACTGCTCATTGTATTAACTTAAAATTACCATACATTCCCATAATTTAAATATTTATTTTTTTATTATTACCCCCAAATTTGAGCAAGAATGCATCTCAATAACATGCAAAATGCATAAAAACTAAACAAAAGACGGGACCCACTCCCCTCCAAGACTGGCGTCTGAGGCTAAATGAAACAAGGAACACTGAAGCGCCCGTCCCGCGTGCAGAAACTATTTCAAATGGCTGCATTAAAATGTAGGTGATTTAACAAGACACGGTTTTTTCATTATGGACTGCCTCATTATAACCAGAGGCGAAAGCTCTGTGCCATAAGGGGACCCCAGAATGGCGCACGGCTAGGCACTTTCGATTCAACGCTCTCACGACAAGCCTATAGCAGCAGCATACGCTCCATATGCAGCCGTGCCTATACTGCCCTAACAATAGGCTACATCCAACACAATAACACGCGCACGACGGCCGATGTTCAAAAAACCTTACTTTTCCCGAGCTTGATTATCCGATGGCACGACGGAGCTTTTGCCTTTAGGAAACATGTTTTTTTTGTACACGGGAGAGTCACCCGCGTTCCCTTTTCCTCTATTTTCGACAATTCATCTGTCACTGCTCCAGGTTCGACTGCACAAACTAAACACACTGACGCCTTCTCAACCAAGCTTGACCACTTGGGCGGGGGGAACGGCGCTGTGTGATTGACAAGAGCAAGTGGCCAATGGCAGGGCGCCATTTCTCTTGCGCGTTGCCCCTGCAGTGACGTATGCTCAGTGAGCAAATAGTTCCTTCCTCCAATTTCCTGTGATTCTTTAAAGACGGGTTACATTAAGCGCTCCACATTAATTAGCCGTATATTTGTTTACTGTGGGTTGCATACTATGACAGTAAAACTGAGAAATCGCAATACAAACAACGAAGTTAAACGAAATCATTTACCAATAAGTATTATTATGGCTTGCAAATTATTGAAGTAAGTCTTATTAGTTGAATAATAATTAATGTAATCTAATTAATAACGATAATAATAATAATGGAGATGTAAATAAACATGCAATAAACACGTTTTCTTATTCATTTGCGTTCATATTGATCACTTTTACCTCATCATTTTATTAATTAAATGAATAAAAACCCTACACGTAGATTTTTGTTTGTTTGTTTCTATATTTATATAATAGAAAAACACTGTAAGCATATTCCAAACTAACGAAATAAGGTCAGACTTGATACTGTGTAATGGAATCAGTCTACCTTAAAAAGTTTCTGGGCGGTTTTGTAATTCAATAGGGCTTATGCGAACAGTCGAGCGCAGTGTGGACACTCTGTTTGATTGGGAATATGCATGTCAGTTTATTTATTTTTTATACATCTTGCAAAGTTGCAGACGTCACGCAGACATTGTTTCTTACTTCGTGCAAATGAAAGTGGTTTGACATCTGTTCATGTAAGTTTGCTCATTACCTTTTATCAGCTTGCCAAAGTAACTTAGTGTTTTACTTCAGACGCATTTGACACTTGGGAGATCACAGAATGACCTGCTAAGCAAACTTTGGAAAACGTAATCATCAAAATCAATCAACGTTCTTGTGAGATATTATCGTAGCTTATTATGTTTTTCCCCTTTTGTTGGAAAATAGGCTTTATATTACGATGCACTTTACATATAGTCTTTCATAACTTGTCTGCAGCTTATAACATTGAAAATATTACATTTACGAACGAGTAGAATAATGTCAGTCGACAGTACTTCCAGTCTAGTTTATTCTGTTGGAGGTCGTTTGTCAGGTTCTCTATTGCTCTCTGATAATACATAATGATATTTTGATTTAACTGGTTACATTTGTATGCAATTAATAGTAAATTCCACCTGGACAACTATAGCAGAATGAGCTGTAATAGCTGAACTATTTGAATGTGCACAGCACAGGCTTATTCTAATAACAAACAGAAACGAGTTATGCGTATTAATCGCCATGGCACGTCCTTTTGAACAGACAAAAAGGGCTTTGTCCTGTATATAATCTGGCAGGTTGCACCTATAAACTGGAAGTTATTACAAAACACACTGTTTGAATGATACATTCAGGCTTATTCTTGATGTTTTAAATGATCTGTTATGATTTTGATTTACATAATTATTTTTATTCATGCACTATAATCTCTCCAAAAGTAGTTTTCTTAAATTATGAATCTGTTGCAAGTGTTGCACTTTCAAGTAGACTTAGTTTTGAAGCGGAGGCCTGGCCTCTTTTGAACTGACTCAATATTTCTGTGGCTTATGAAAACAAACAAGCAAAACATTCACATGCATTTGGAAGGTGAGCGCATGTGAGGAGTGCTATGAAGATGACAACAGTTGGTTGTCCTGATATTCATGCAAATTTGAATACAAGACCACTAGGTTATGGCCTAAAAGCTAAATTTCCCAACCTTCCCGATACCCTTCAAGACAGTGACATTCTAGCCTAATGCTCTTACCAATGTTAATCGCCACAACAAATAAACATCTTAACATGTATGTTGCTACAACAGAGCCCAAGTCATGGCGAATGAGCCCAAGGATCCCATGCTGCTGGAAGAGCCCACGTTTATTCTGGATAATGGAGAGACGTACAGGAATCAAACCGAAGTAAAGATGAGCCAGATAGTCCTTCCCTGCCATGCAAACTACTGTGGAGAACTCAGTGCTGGGCAGCTGCTCAAGTGGATGGACTCCACCGCCTGCCTGTCTGGTCTGTTTAGGATAAAACCATGATTTGTTGAATTATTTTAGAATTGATGGATTTTGCTTCCTTTCTTAAATGATCCCTGCCAATGATTTAGTAAAACGACTAAGTTAAGTTAAGAACTAAATAATACTCTTTTAGGCAATTTCACTCTCAGAATCATAGTTGTCATCTTCAATATTCATGCAAACACCTCCACACCATATGCTTGTACTAAGTGTCATTAGACATCCCAGATGGAGGACTCTGTGCAGTTTGGACTGTGATTTCCATCCTCGTACTGTGAATAAACAGAGTAACAGGCTGGTGAGAAAGTTTAATAGCAGTTGGAATGGTTTTTAATCATATTTAACTGATAAAAGGCAAAAGCATTTCAGCTGAGAATGTGGCTAAACCTTTGTAGCACTGTGAGGAGCACAGATGGCGGTTGGTAACAGCTTTACATGCTTCCCCTAATGTTGCTTAAAATAAGCTGCACAGGCCTGTTTGTTTTTCACTTCTTCCGTAGCATGGAACATTTTTTTTTTCCTTTCTTGAGGATTGCAAACTTATGTGTTTGCTTTTCAGATGAACCTGCTTAAATGCTTGCTGTGGGTGTAAACAGTTATTAATTATCAATATTTGCTCTCTTGTTTCCAGCTGAGAGACATGCTGGCTGCTCCTGCATCACAGCCTCAGTGGATGACATTCACTTTGAAACCACCATAGGGTAACAACACATACAGGAACTAGTTGTTTTGAAATGAAACAAAATGTTTTGTTCATTAAAAAAAAAAGTGTTTCTTCATGCAGTGTTGGACAGGTTGTAAACATCACTGCTAAAGTCAACAGAGCTTTCACATCCAGCATGGAGGTTTGTGGGAACATCTACTACTAATGGTTTTATGACGTGAAATCAAACATCACTTGGCATTATTAACATGCAGAATTAATCAACAAAAAACACATGTCTGCATTTTACCCACTATATATTGATCAATAGCCTACATCACAATATAACATTTCCTCAAAATGTGTACATCTATTGCAAACACATGTTCCCATATAAAGGTGAATAGATATCACATAAATTAAAATTTACACACACACATAGACATAGTGCCATATTTCATCACAACTGTATTAGTACTAAATATGAAATTCCATATATTATGATATAAAAGTACTTATACTGTCGCACGTTTCAATATATAAAGTCTATATCCAGTGTAATATATTATTCTGAATATTTTCAGTATACACTAAATAATTAAAAATATTAATTGTTAAAATACTAGGAAATAAATTATAAATGCAAATATTGTTGACCCTTATGATAAATTGCTTTGTAAGCTTCTTCTAAGTCGAGTACGGATGATGATGTGGGTTTTTGTCTCAGGTCGGGATTTTGGTGAGCTGTGAAGATCTCTTCAGCGACAGACAGTGGAAAGTCTGTCACGCTTTCGCCACTTTTGTAGCCCGACGTACCGAAGCAGGAAAGGTAAGAAACACCACAAACTACGAACTAAATCAAAGTTTAGCCACAAGTTTTCACACCCTTGAATGAGATCTGTGAAAAAGTTCTTGGATATGGTCCGGCCAGGTTAGTTGTGATTCATCAGCGCAGTGTTTGCACAGGTACAGCTGAAGCAGATGATTCCACGCACGCAGACGGAGCAGATGGAGTATAGCCTTGCAGCCGAGCGCAGGAGGATGAGACTGATCCATGCAGAGATAATTAACGATCTTCTCAGCAGCTGCTCCTCTCAGACAGGTGAGCGAAGACGCTGCTCACTCACTTTCTCCAGGTGTGTTTGTTTACTTGCAAGACTTTGAAGAGGGGGCTCAGGAACACTTGCCACAGGAAATGAGTCATGAATCAGAAGTTGGGTTTTGATTAAAGGTGTCATTCGGTTTGTTTGGTGTCTCTTCATAAACACGCCACCGACACTCATTTAAGTGTATATACATATATGCAGTAAACCTTCACCGTTCACTCACAAAGGGTCACATGGTTTGAAGTGTGTAGAATAAATAGACTGTAAGACGCAGTAGCTCTGATAAGTGGTGCTCTATCTGTTTGTCAGTGAGTGAGTGTTTAGATTACCAGGATGCGGTGCCTGCGGAGCGGACTCGGGTAGAAAGCGTCGAGCTGGTGCTCCCGCCCCATGCCAATCACCAGGTCAGCACGTTTGGTGGACAAATCATGGCCTGGATGGAGAACGTAGCCACCATCTCTGCCAGGTGTACAGTCACTATTTTACTACAGTCAAATCTGATGATAAAAAAAGATATTTAAATGAATACACAAGGAAGTCATACTCTGTGTGCTTTTTCTTCTAGTCGCTTGTGTAATGCTCACCCGACTCTGCGGAGCATAGACATGTTCCACTTTCGTGGGCCATCCCATATTGGAGACAGACTGGTGTTGAAGGCAATTGTAAACAATGCTTTCAAAAAAAGGTACATGTTTATTAAGAAAAAAATGTGGAGCGCCGGGGGGCGGTGTGTGTGTGTATAATCCAAAAGTTTGGGGTCGGGAAGTTTTTTAGTTTTTTTTTTTTTTGTGTAGCAGACAAACAAATCTATGCAAAAAGCATCAAAAATGTTTATTAACGATGTTTCGGACACTTGACAGGAATCAGGTGAAAGACACATTAATAAACATTGTTATAACTTTTTGCATATATAGTGTGCTGGATTTGTTTTTTGTTACTTTTTATTTAGTAAAGACACTTAATTTGATCAATAACAGTGAAGAATTTTACATTGAAAAAAAAAATGTTCTATTCATAAAAGAATCACAAAAAAAAAAAATTTATCACAAACACTGAAGACTGGAGTAATGATGCTGCAAATCACAGGAATTAATTGACATTTTAAAAATGTATTTAAATAGAAAACAGCCTGTGTGAGCATAAGAGACAGAACCCAAACCCTTTAATGGTTATATAGAATGTATATATTTAAATATATACATTTTAATATATAATTTCGATATTTTAAACAAATCATAAAAATATAAATTGTATGTTTTTAATATTATATTTATGTATTATATTTGGATTATAAAAGCTATGGATCAGTGGCACTATGTATAGTTATCATATATGCTGTACCTACATTCTAAACAGTAAAAGCTATGGTTCAGTATCACTTACATCTATGAATCATGGAAGCCTGATTTATCTTTGAGCAACCTGAACAACTGGTATTAACTGGTGTGTGTGCTATTCCAGTATGGAGGTGGGAGTGTGTGCAGAGGCCTATCAGGGTGGAGAGCCCCTGCGACACATTAACACCGCCTTCATGACCTTTGAGGTCCTGGACAATGACAGGAAGCCATGCACGTTGCCAAGGATACGGCCTGAGCCTGTGGTGAGCCCTGTAACATTCCTGGAATCCGTCACATGGTGGAAGAGTTTAACTTGTTGAGTTCAAGAGGGTGAAACAAAATGAACTGAAGTGCTTGCTTTACACTGAGTTTTTAAAACTATATCTTATTATTTCTATAATAAATCATTATCTTCTTATCCTGTCTTTTTAGGATGGTAAAAGACGCTTTCAGGAAGCCATAGCCAGAAAGAAAATCCGCCTTGACAGGTAGATTGTGTCTGTTATAACAGGTTATGTCATATTCTTATGATATCATACTCCTATTTTTAAGCTCTGGCTGCATGTCATATTCAAAGTAAACTTTACCGCTATAAAATCCCTGCATAGCAGTCCAGCATGGGACACTAGATCACATCTAGTGGAGTATGCTCTCCTCTTACAGGAAGTACATAATATCCTGCAAACAAAGCGAGGTTCCTCTCTCGGTTCCCTGGGACCCAAGTAACCAGGTATATTAACCTATTCTAGTAGCTATAAATCTCATGGATTTGCTCAACGTGCTTTGTTGGACCATGTAACTAATCCATGTCTTGGCAGATGTACCTCAGTTACAATAACGTTTCGGCACTGAAGATGTTGGCTGCCCGGACTAACTGGGTCTTAACTTCTGAGAAAAACAAGGTGGATACGTTTTAAGTGCTTAAAGTTTGCATTTTGTCCTTTTCGAGATTACATGGGTGACTTGAGCTGTCAAAAAATGTTGTAGATGCTTGAGGGGAATTATTGAGCTGAAACATTGTACCCAGGTGAGTTTATACACACTGGAGGAGAACCAGATGTTATGCTTTAAGGTGGAGACTCATGTGGCTGTGGCAGCCGAGCAGGTGTTTCTGTTACTGTCTGATCTAAGGCGAAGGAAGGCATGGGACCACCACTACCAGTATGTCAAACACATTTTATATAACAAAAAAGAAAATACGAAATTTTATAAGTGACAGGCATTTAACAGCCATTTTTAAAAATTGAAAATATGAATTTTGGATTATATAGTATATTTATAACTATTTCTAATTCAAATAAATACTGTTCTTTTTGAATTTCCATGAATCCTAAAAAAAATGTATTGCGATTTTCACAAAAAAAAAAATTATATACAAAGTATATAAAAAAGTGCAGCTGTTTCCAACAATGTGTGTGTGTGTGTGTG
>JAUMHG010000032.1:53679-70705 GCA_032359395.1 Enteromius anoplus
GTTGTGTGGCTTGCTCTGTAAGAAAGGGTCTGATCTTTCTAATGTTGTGTAGGGCAAACCTGCAAGATCGGGCAGTTCAAACCTGCAAGATAGGGCAGCACTTCTTTTACATAAAGAAGTGAGCAATAATGTGAGAGAAGTGGGCTTTGGTTACCAGAAGTGGCTTTCTATTGAGAAAAGACTGAATATAAAGCTACCGGCCATTTTGTAAGACAGGAACAGTGTGTATTCATAATTATTCACGTTTTGTGAGCTCGAGTTGCTGTATTGGTCACGTTCTAGCTTCCTACCAGGAGTCTTTTCAATAAACAACACCCTAAAACAGACATTACCGGTCAGCGTGGTTCATTTCCAGCCTGGAGACCCTTGAAGTCACAAACACACACACACACACACACACACCGAGAGAAATGTATACGCACTATCCTATAACCAGTTTTAAAATTAGTTTAGGAGGAAAACAAAAATAGACTAATACACGACTAGAGCGATCACCGTGGGAGCGTAACCAGCGGAAACATAAACAGAATTATGGGAAACAGAACTTTCTTCTCTCTATGGGGTTCTGGGTCGAGAGAAACGGCTGTCACTGCACTGCAGTCCCACACCCTGATCCAGCGCAGTGTGTGTGTGTGTGTGTGTTTGTTCAGACTCGTACATTGTTTCTCCACTTCCTCGGTTGTTCTTTTACTGCACTTCTGATGCTTTTGGTGGAAGTGAGTCTCTGCTGACGGCCCAGGCTGGTGCGCTGAACCCATTCCCACGACCTGCTGCCCTTCCTACTCACACACTTACACAGTTCACTAAAAGATTGTCCGATTTTTTGTCAAAGCATAGCGTGCAAAAATAGACTCAGATGGGAACAGTGAAAAGTCAGGGATCTCAGGACAAAAACTAAGGGTGCACTACTCTAATAAACATAAATATATTCATATATCATTATTTTATAGATATTTATATTTATAATATAAATTATAAATATAATATATACATATACAAAAATATACATGTCAATATATAATGTGTGTATTATATATATATATATATATATATATATATATGTGTGTGTATATATTAGTGCTGTCAAATGATTAATTGCAATTAATCGCTTCCAAAATATTTTTATTTGTTGAAATAATATACTGTGTGTGTGTGTATGTGTGTGTGTGTGTGTGTGTGTGTGCGCGCGCATGTTTAATATATACATTCTTTTCTGCACGTGTTTGTTTGTATACTTTTAAATATTGCAATAATTTTTTTAAGTCCACCTATTTATTTTTTGAGTTTTAAAGCATCTTTTTGAACATTTTTCTCCCCCTTAACCCTTACGTTTGTGCTGCTATATCTTTAAGTCTCCTGCTAAATATTAAGGGAAAGTTCACTCAAAAATAAAAATGTATTAATTTGTCATTCATTTCTCTTCCTCATGCATATGAAAAATATTTTCGTAGAAAAACTGATGTTACATGGACTACTTTCAACGCTATCCTTACTACCTTTCTGGGCCTTGCTCTTTTCTCTTGCTCTCTATGGAGGATCAGAAAGCTCTTGGATTTAATCAAGAATATATTAATTTGTTTTACAAAGATGAACTGAGATGTCGGAACAACATGAGGGTGAGTAATTAATGACAGAATTTAAATTTTGGGGTGAACTATCTCTTTAAATGTAAATTCTGTAAGGTATAATGGTATGGGTGAACTGAGAGTATAAGGAACTTTTATTGTAGTGCATAGCAACTGATATACCTCTGGCTACGTCAGTAAGGACAGAAGACACTCAGGTGAGTGCGCACGAGGAACAGTCTGAACATAGCATCGCTGCTGAAAGTTCATTGGGCTGGAGTGGGATTTCACTGTCACTTAGCAGCCCTTCTCACTGGGACAGAGATCAATATGAGAGAGCATCACAGAGACTGGGCACTTTTATATCACAAACACAGGAAATAAGATTCCAGCGACAAGCAATGTGTCCACAACAGACAGAATCAATCAAATATCACAGCCAATCAGAAACGCATGTGGGCGGGTTCTCTCTGGAAGCGCGCGCCTCACAACGAAATGAATACGTTTATAATCCAACTCATAAATATTATAACATCATTAAATCTACACACTGAGCAATAACAGTCATAGAATACACCCTTTGGTTCGCAGTGAGTTCACAGTTTTAACGGTCATTATTCTTTGCTCTAATTTATTGTAATGCAACCGATTTTAGGTCCGTATTGTCACATACTTCCTAGAGAAACAGAATATTGAATGAGTAAACCTAGAGGTTGTCGCTTGTTTTTTCTACTTAGACCCGTCGATTCAGGGGGGAGCAGAGCCATATAGAGCCATATATATGTTAGATTCGCATAGCCAGACCTTCAGACTGACAGCTGAAGGTCTGGACTTCATAGCCGCTTTCTTTGGTCAAGGCCCGCCCATAAGGCTGTTTGACCGACATGTCAAACAACCAATCACATTTCGTTTCGTTCAGCGTGATGTTTGGGGTCGTGGAAATGTCCCCACAACAACAGAATGGTGTGCAAAGTCACGCCGGTTAGTCAGCATAGAAAATCCCGATGAGACGCTCGCGGTAAACATCTGTTTGAAGCATATCTCTTCATTTTTTAACACCCACAAGCAATTCTGGAGAACCGAACACAATACTAAATTGGCCAGCTGCGATGTCAGCGTCTTTTGTTTCATGTTTGCCCGCAAACGCGGCTGATATCCCCTTCTCAGTTAGATACTTCACTTGATCTTCCATAATAGACAGGAGGGGACGCACAACTAGTAAAATTGGATCGCATACTATTGAGAATCCAACGTTTTACTGATCTTAATAAATGCTTATTGTCACTCATGTAAACAGAGTTTTTTTCCCCGCAATCACACGTCTGTCTGCGCTTTGTTTCCCGGTGGACCGAAAATAAACACGACACTCGCGTCCCCCGGAAATCCGATAAAATTCAACCAATCATTTATTTGACACCTTCAACATTCCTGAAGGGTTTCCAACGTTCCGTGGGCGTGACGTCTGAGGCTGAGACTTCCCTACTATATAGTAGGTGAAAAACAGTGTGCGAGGCGAGTAGTATGTCCGAATTCATAGTATCCGAAATTCAGTAGGCGAGAAATACCCGGATGACCTACTGCTTCTGACCGAATTCTATAGTACGCATACCATGAACACTTTCCTATCCCATGAGGCTCCAGGAGAGGAGGCGTCATATTAAAAAAATGGCGAAAAGTGGAGACGCGGCTCATTTTAAGTGTAAGCACCTCAGGAAGACAATTTGTTTATTGTGATTAAATTACACTTGTTTAACACAATCTAAAAAAAAAGGATGACTTATTGAAAGTTTAAATTGTCGCGCTGTTGTGACGACACGTGACACGTGACAACATCAATGTGGCGGATGTAGTACGTCTGAGTTTCATTCATACTACCCACATTCATACTATATAGAACGTACTGTTTTAACGGTCGGGTAGTACGTTCAATTTTAAATGTAATACCTACTTAAGAAGTATGCGATTTCGGATGCAGCCTATATATATGGTTCTCTACAGCTCTGGAGGGGAGGAGCATTATCAGATTTGTATTAAAGATTACAAAAGCAAACTAATTTATTTAGTTCTTTATTTTTTGCAAAAAATAGCAATGCGAGCTAACAAAACATATATTCAATTTTGATTTCATGTAGAGTTAACACTCATTTTAAACACACTTGACTTTAAACCCTTTAAATGCACAATACGTACGTTTTCGCCACTAAAGATCACATTTTCAAAACAATAACAGAGGCGAAGTTCGATGACACAATGACGGAGCATAGAACACTGGGATATGTCGTTTCACAAATCATGTTCACGGATGAAAAGCTCATTTCTATCTGTTTAATCTCCTAACAACCTGTACATGACTATTACTTACACAATGAATAATATACATGTGCTTATCAGTCTATTAAAAAACACGTGAGAACGGAGTCTCCCTGCCTCATCGTCTTGCCTCAGTTTGTATACATCCACATTGTGGAGAGTGCAATTATGATCCATGATATGGAAATGCACAATAAATAACTACCATTTCCACATTTGTCCACGCGTGTTGCCGTAGTATTCATAGGCAGAAGCCGAGGATAGCGCGTATATTGCGTCATTGATAGGCGACAATGAACAGGGACGGTTCATTATTTAAATCTGGAATTTCTTTGAATTTACAAATCCTACAGAACTTTTGAAATAACGTTAGCACACAATTGCATGAAATATATCACTGTGCGAGTGCTTTTTGAATATTTGATAACAAAAATCTTACATATTGAGCCTTTAAGGTCGTGTCCTAACTACACGCAACGCCGAGACGCAATAAAAGATATTGTTTCAATGTTAATCAGAGTTTTTGTCCTAACTAACGTTAGTTGAGACAGCTACACGCAAAATGTATATTGTTTATATTGTATAAGTTTATATTTCCGCGGCGTTGCAATTGAAACAACACATAGCCTATGACAATAGATTCAGGTGATTGTGTGCTTTATTAATCAACCAAAAATGGCCATCTGTCATTACTTACACTCATGTTGTGCCACACCTGAAATAGACCT
Source organism: Enteromius anoplus (assembly GCA_032359395.1). Classification (NCBI taxonomy): domain Eukaryota; kingdom Metazoa; phylum Chordata; class Actinopteri; order Cypriniformes; family Cyprinidae; genus Enteromius; species Enteromius anoplus. The sequence goes on from JAUMHG010000032.1 coordinate 58,283, forward strand.
AAGTCCATGGTTTATCCTCGACACAAAAAATTAAGATATTTTTAATGAAATCCGAGAGCTGTCAGCTGTCTGACACAACTAACACTTTGAAGGCCCAGAAAGGTAGTAAGGATATCATTAATATAGTGCTTCAACCTTAAATTTAGGAAGCTAAGAGAACACCATTTGTGCACAAAGAAAACAAACGTGACTACTTTATTCATCAATTTCTTCGGTGTCTTTGATTGCTAAGATTTTCTGGCTTGTTTGGGTTTTCTAGGTGGTTACTTGGATGTTTTGGTGGATAATTAGAATGTGTTGCTTGGCTGTTAGAACATAGCTGGGGTATCTTGGGTCTTTTCACTCACTAGGTCACCCTCAAGTAAAAGAGGTATGAATGAAGCCGAAATCAGAAGCAGTTTACAGGCGTTGACTGCTGTGACAGAGAGAATCTCTCAATTCAGCTTTGAGTTGATTACCTGACACAATAAACAAGCATTTCCTGGATGTACAAGAGCGCCAGGGAGGAAAAGATACAATGGTGCTTTTAATAGATCCACCGGCCGATGCTGTCCATGTAATAAAACACACTGTCTGTTCCCACTGGCCCATCAGAACTGCCTGTCCTACATGTGTTTGTACCAGGTCTGAGAAATCATCTGCTGAATAACTCTTGTGTCTACTTAATGAGTGACTGCTCTAATAAACTTTAACTTTATCAAATTTTGATGATTATTGTTGTTATTCATCCGTCAGTGGCAGACAGGATGAATCATTATTGAGCATCCTTATGGAAAAGGGCTTATTTTTGTTGTTTGTTTCGCCCTGGAGGGTTCAGAATACCTCAGTTTGAGAGAAATACACAGAGGGATGTGTGACAGAAACTGTGGCGAGATCTCAGCCTATGTTTAGGTTGTCCAACTAGTTTATAGGTTTCAGACAGCACCAAATCTGATGGTTGCTAACGCCACACCTACTGTAGGCTGTGGCCTGAGACAATGTAATCAAACACACAGTGAATGTAATCACATGTCAACAAGAACAAATGAGCTATGAAACCTAATGCTGAACCAAATTGCAAGTGTTGCCTCTTATTTCTGTGGATTCTGTTCTCATAACGAGAAAGCTATACAGCCCAGCTTGATTAAGATCCCATACCGCGGTATTCTCACCCTCAGCAAAAACAAATAATAAATTATACTGCACAATTAGGATAAAATGTTCTGAATCTTGGAGCAAAACCAGCTGAAACCCCCTGCCCTATGCTATCCAGAACGATTTAGGACACTGCTGGGTTTCCATTACTGCTAATAAATTCAAACCCAGTGCCTTGTAGTTAAACCCTGTAAGATATCAACTGCTTGTGTTGTGGGTTCTCTCTGGAGGTCATACACTTCTCTCACTGAGACGGATCTTCACCCACCGCCATGTAATGATCTGGTGTTCGGTTCCTGATCCTTTAATCTCTTGGCCCAGGGTTGTTTCCATTATCAGCTCTTGCATAAGTCCCGCTCCAAAAGTCCTGTAGAGGTCTTAAAAAATAAATAATAAAGGAAATAATCATTTCAGATAATTTTCATAACTAAGCATACTTTTATATATCTTCTATAAGCTAACCTGCAACATGTCCCTGGGTCGGACAAACAGTTTACAGTTTTTGTGAAGTTTAGGGTTACAATCAGTGTATGGTGCTTGTACATCAGTGTCAGTCATCTATGATTTCCATTATTAGGTGTAGAGATATGGTCGAAAATACCTTTTTGCATTCAAATCTAAATTTTTGCATCAACAAAATATGAGCAACATGACTATTTTGTTGACTTTTAACACTTTTATTGTTCAGTTTTCATGCATAAATAAATTAGGTCATTCAGAAATTGTGTTGGAATGTCTAAAGCTGAAAACTTCATTTCCCAGAAATCACGTTTCAACTTTAAACTTCTGAATCTCTCTTTAATACGATTGAAATACTACATATATTGGAATAACACATTGCAAATTCCCTACGCTGACCTGATATTTTTAAAAACTATAATACAAGCAGACACACCGTCACTTCCCTGTTCTACATCTGTCTCCCATGATTCTCCGCGCTGCCCGTCGATGAATATTAATAGCGCTGCCTGTCGGTCGACGACCGTACGCGACGTTCGATTGGCAGACGTGACGTAGGTTCATTAATATTCAGAAGTAGTTCCTAAACGTCAGCGCGCAGTCAGAGCTCGGTGTCAAAGCACGGAGCACTTATCGCAGAGCGCGTCAGTGAGAATTAATATATAGATGGTGCATTTCTCCGTGGACTTTCTGCACAACAGTCACCCTTTTGGTTATCAGAGTAAAGCGGTCTACGAGGAAAACATGTGCAACACAGAGGAAAGGTGAGAAAATACACTATTATATAATTTTTTTTCATGCAACATTTTATTTTAAGTTTTTGCAGCTGATAAATAAAAAAAATATATATATAATAATAATAATAATAATATATATATATATATATATATAATTTTTTTTAATTTAATATATATAATGTACTTTTTTTGTATTATTATTATGCATTATGAACGTTCTACAATATAATTTTCCCCTTGCATAATTGTTTAATTATATTTTCAGGAATATTTAAAATCTATTTTATGCTTTGTTTGGATAAACAAATTTCATGCATGCATGTAAATCATGATTGGGCAGGATTTATTGTGATGTTCTGAAGGATCAGACTCGCAGACTGTTATCAAAGCGGATTTAATGTCGAGCAGACAGATGAGTGTGCGAGAGAGGGAGAACTGATGCTATAAATATTTCATCCATAACCCCATCAACTCAATTAGGATTCATGAGCTCGTAACAGAACCAAATCGCTCGCCTTGCACCAAAGTTCATTTGTTTTCCTAAACGATCTAATTTCCTCTTTTGCCATTTCTTGATCTGGATTGAGGATGGAAAACCCAGCACAGATCACCTGCAAGCATCCAGTTGTCAAACTCTGGACACCACGATCAGTTGTTTCTGTAACAAGATTAGCACAAGTGCAGGTGAGAAGCTGATAAACCACATTTAACCGGAGATTGAAGGTATTCTGAGCGAGGAGTACAGGGACAGAACATTAGATAAACATTACATAAGTTATAGTTCCTAGAAGTGGAGTGCAGTGGCCCAGTTTGTAGAACCATTTACAATTCAAGCATCACTGTGAATTCATTGCATATATCTTCATATTTCCCCCAAATCCATCCGCACTTACATTTCATGCAAAGTCCCGTTTCTTAACCTCACATTCTGTTTGTGTTGCTGCTGTTTTACTTGGACTCCACCCAGACCTGCAACACTCAAAAGAGAAATACTTTACTGAAGATTGCAGTCTCTGTCAAAATAGAAAACATGTCAAACTCGTTGAAGACCATTTGCTTGTGGCTTTGTAATCTGATACGTGAAAAACACTAACCTGTCATTTCTCCCGGTCAGTGATTGGTCCAAAACACATTCTCTGCGAGTTGAAGCTCGGACGTCACCCTTCGAGCCTCTTTGTACTCAAATGATAACTGTTTTCCTGGAAGACTCGCAGTATCCTGTTTTGGTTTTGACTGTATCCTCTCCAAAGGCTCACCAGAGCCAATAATTACCACTCTAAAGATTAACCTGAATCTTAGTCTTTAAACAGATCCGGACTGTCACCTTGAGGTCAGCTGGAGTCAGGAATGAACTTCAATGATATTGGATAGTTTTGGAGATGGATTATGCTTTCGGATTTTATGAGTCAAACATAAGTCCTGTTTTATATGACTATTGTTTATTGCTTGGATTTATAAAAAAGCCCAGTACACTTTTGAAAATAAAGACTTAAATAAACACTTTTGGGTTGGGGAGGGGGGGTTTGAATGTCAGAGGGTGAAAGTGTCGGCTTTCAAAACAAGCTGACATTTCACTCGCAGATACCCACCGCTTCTATACAGAGACCAGGGCAGGAGAAGGAAAAAATAAAGAAGATCTCAAAAGTATACTGAAAAATCAGTAGGCTAGTAGGCTAACCAAAGCAGAAATCCTTGGTAACAGCTTCATCTGTTTTCATGTGGTCACTATGCAGATTTTGTCACCTGGGTTACGTTTTGTTACCAGGGCACAGAAAACACTACTCCTCCCTCCTTTCATTTGCCTGCTGGGTAATCTGGCTCAAGAGACGTGAAAAACCACCCTGTCTCTGAACAGCCGTTTCATTTGTGCCAGCGTGTAACTGTGTCATTGATGACTTTCAACTAATAACAGCATAAAACATCAATGTTCTGCTTCTTGATCAGCATACTGGCAATAAGTGATCATGAGATCTCCTTCATCTAGCTTGTTGTAAACAGGGCTGTTTTGAAAAGTGGTGAACGCTTTCAATCATAATTAGAGATTTATGCTGACAGTGTGCGGCCTGGCTTCAGATGAGACGTCAGATCCAAAGATCTCCCAGCATGTCACGGGGACGAAAATGTCTGTTATTGCCATCTCTAAACGCCAGTGCTGTAACTCAAGCCCTCTGGGATGTGAAATGTTCTCAGCCAAGCTGCTATTTACAGACTTGTTTTCACATCATGTGCTTGTTTGTGATCTGCGTGAACTGCCTCCTGCCTTCTGTCTAGTGGAAAGTGAAACATCTGTCGCCAAGAACTTAAATGTCACTGCTACCGGTGTCCACCATGACCTGGTGCAGTTTGTGCAAAATCAGAACACTGTAAAAAAAAAAAAACAATTTGTAAAATGTAAGGTAAAAAACGGCAACTGTGGTTGCTGGAATTTGGCCGTAAAAAATAAGGTAACACTATTTTAGTTTTACGGTTTTAAGTTAAATTTACAGTTAAACACTGTAATTTCATTGATTGATATAATGTTAATATACCAAGCTATTAAAGCACTGAAATCTGTTTTGTAGCTTTGAAATACACTGATAAGCAACAAATGCAGGTGGTGATGAGAAAGTCCCATGATGAACCAAAGCCCATCATAAGCAGCTTTTAAATATGAACATATGTAGAAGGTGCCCGGTGTCGTTCACACAAAGAATAAACATCATCATTAAACTGAAACATACAATAAACATTGACTTAACAGCATTGCCTGTAACATACAACCCTAATAAACATAACTGATAAAAACTAAGAAGAAATATAGTTGTTTTAAAGAAAAAAACTAAATTTGAAATGCAATGCATTTTTAACAGTGAAGGCTACTTGATTTTTCATAAAGTCTTAGATGTTGGCCTGAGTCAAGGCTTTTTCAAGCCAACCTCAAAGTTAGTCTTAAAAAACTTTATCTAGTTAGGAACACTGACATTTAACAGTTTAATGTTAGAATGTTGCTAAGTTAGCATTGGGCTAACAAAAAAGCCGCAAACTCTTCTGGAATTAGCCTTAAGGGCATGATATTGGTATTTGTTTTACTCCACTTGAATGTCTCAAGGGCTGCCAAAGTCTGTAATCAGAGAACCAAGTGTTAAAGTAAAAAAACTGTGTCAGTATCTGATAATGCATGAAAATAAATATGGAAAGAGTGAGTCTTTAAAAGTGCTAACATTTCTGTAAAGCAGACAGTCAGACCGTTGTTATGCTCTTGGCAGGATGGGTATCTGTTATCAGCTGGCACCCTGAGGTCTGTGCCAAGCTGCGTCATGCACTTGACTCATGATTCTGGAGACAAACAGAGTAAAGGAAGCTTTTAGAAGCACAAGCCAATTTTTGTTAACGCACTTGAGGATAATCCTACACAGCTTTAAAATGATATGTCTGTCTCTCCCTGTCTTGTAGTTGTGCTGTTCTGGGCTCGAGGCAGCGGGCTCCAGGGCCTCTGTGGTGCTCCTGATGCCCCTCTCCCACTAACGAAGATCCCGGGTGGGCGAGGGACAAGCAGGGATCTCCCTCACAGCGTACTGCACAAGGTAAGAACACAAATTTGTAGAATTTTTACATTTTAATATTAAGCTCAGTTCCCCCCAAAATTAAAATACAGAAAATGCACTTATCCTTAGACTGTCCAACGTGTAGATGAGTTTGCTTCTTAATCAGATTTGGAGAAAGGCAGCATTACATCACTTGCTCACCAATGTTCAGACTGTGAGATCTCTAGAGCTTGTTATTTGTCACGTTGCTCGGTGCCATATTTACAGCTAGAATTTCCATCTGGCCTACATACGCATGGTGTTGGAGCTTGGTACTCGAGCTCTGCATACAACTGACCGTGTGTGTGAGACTATAGATTACAGCACTGTCTCTGTGCGCAGACATGTGACCGTCTCAAAAAGGTTAAGAGGTTTTGGATCACTCACATCTGTGAAACGGTCTATTGTGCAACGCTGCGTCCGAAATCACATACTGCTTAAGTAGGTACTACATTTAAAATTGAACGTACTACCCGACCGTTAAAACAGTACGTTCTATACAGTATGAATGGAATTCGGACGTACTACATCCGCCATATTGATGTTGTCACGCGTCATGCGTTGTCACAACAGCGTGACAATTTAAACTTTCAATAAGTCATCCTTTTATTTAGATTGTGTATTTTAAACACAATAAACAACATTTTATTCCTGAGGTACGTACACTTGAAATGAGCCGCGTCTCAACTTTCCGCCATTTTTCGAATATGACACCTCCTCTCCCGGAGCCTCATGGGATAGGAAAGTGTTCATGGTATGCCTACTATAGAATTCGGCCGGAAGCAGTAGGTCATCCGGGTACTTCTCGCCTACTGAATTTCGAATGCTATGAATTCGGACATACTACTCGCCTCGCATACTGTTTTTCGCGTACTATATAGTAGGGAAGTAAGCGATTTCGGACGCAGAACATGTGACCGTTGGCTGCACTTGAGCACATTTTTTATATCAATGAATTTTGCTCATATATTCCGCTCTGGTAATATTAACAAATCAATTGAAAAGGTATAGGATAACACTGGGTTCATTACCAAAAATACTCCTGCATTTCCAACTCACAATGTGATACAGGTTGCAAAACGTGTCGCTCACACCTGAAATTTTGTTGTAAATTATGCTCTCTTATGTTGTTTCAGACCTGTACGATTTTCATTTATGTTCAAAACACAAATTAAGAAACTTGAAACGGTGACATCCGATAGCTTTCTGACCCTGCATAGACAGCAATGCAACTACCATGTTCAAGGCCCAGAAGGATAGTAAGGACATTGTCACAATAGTCCATTTGTCATCAGTGGCTGAACAGTAATTTTTTGTGTGTGTGCAAAGAAAACTAAAGTTTTTAGTTAATATTTAAACAAAATGTGACTTAGTCCTCCACTAAAGAGCTAAAGAACAACCTTTAGTAACATTCTGAAAAACAAGCGCTAAGTAAACACTATGTGCCTGTATCTCCTCCAGGACGAAAAGTTGACGGTGACCCAGGTGGGGTCGGTAAGCGGGGCACCCCCTGTCCTGCACTTCCAGTACCAGTTAAGCGAGCGACGGTTCTCCTACTGGGACACGCTTCTGTCGGACGACGCACTCTACCTGGAAATCCCCACTGGAGGTCTTCACAATGGCAGCAGAGAAGGGTACGTCGAGTTAATATTCAGTCATCATCGTGCAGCTCTATATTGAAGATGACTGCAGAACCAGATCCATCTGTCTCTACATGGTTCGGCTTTCACAGACAGTTTTAGGTCACAGCAGCTCGAGTTGTTTTTCCATATGACGCTTCATCACTGGTATGAAAATACGCAGCCCCTCTTGATGAAAGTTCTTGCAGTCATTTTGCAGTGAAGTCCAACACGCCCATGCATGTCCTTTCTGTGTACCTTCAACAAGCAGGTGGTGGACTGTCAGAGAGCGTTAAATATGTGTGTGTTGTCCTGTGGCTAGTACATCTGCATTATTACATAAGATAGACATTATGTAAAAGCAGCAGTGCGTCACCATCTCTGTCTCTCTCATTGCGCTGCAGTTTTACCAGGCTGCTGGAGTTTGCAGAAGAGCAGTTGAAAGTCAACTACGTGTTCCTGTGGCTTCAGAAAAACAGAGAGGATCGATGTAAGATACATCAAAACACGTTTAATAAGCATTCAACCAAAATATGTCATTGACTAACCCTCATGTTCTACCGAACCAATGCCATTTAAAGCCTGCTTTGCACCAAAAATAAAATCTATGAAGATAACTATAATAGCATCTACACCTTGATAAAATTGTGTTTATTAAAGCGAATAATGAATCCGATGCCTTAAAGTCACTAAACAAGGAACTGTCTTTGTCTCTGCTTGTGCAGCGTCTATCATGAAGACCTTCAACTACATGGGTTTTGAAGTGGTAAAACCAGGCCATCCACTGGTGCCGCCCCGGCCGGATCTTCTCTTTATGGTCTATTCCATAGACAGCAGCAGTTCTGATGAAGAGTGACCATCACACTCTCGCTCACTCTTAAAATGCCCCCACTCCTCTTCCTCCCCCTCTATACCTCTGCATCAGTGACTTTTAAGACAGGGGGAGGGGCGAAGCTGGGCCAACTCAAACTCTGATTGGTTCAGTTTCCATTATTATCCCACCAATCGGCTCTGATTGGTCGTTCCATCAGCAGGAGGTGGGTTGGTGCTAAAGCCGAAATCTAGCATATCCTATCTGTTAACTCGGTCCATATATTTAATACTGTTGTGTACACCATGTATAGAACATTCAGAACAGGATACAGATCGCAGACGTAGTCGTGATAGTTGTTACAGAAGGGAATGCATTTGTAACCGGTTGTAGACTGTTGACTAATGGTGAAACTGTTTTTTTACTCTGTGCTGGTTCTTCTTTAGATGTTTCAGCTGAAACTTTTACTTGTTAATCTTTCAATGTTCTCAGAAGAAACAAGCTAAATAGCTTTTAGTAACTAAGACTCGACTTGCTTCAACAGCATAGTTCGTCCTTTTAAACGCTCATTATGAGTTATGCTGTGTTCAGTTGAGAACGTTTGAACTTCTAACTTCCTATATAGAAAAGTGCAGTCTGAAGTTGGACTTCAGAGTTTTATGAAACCTGCGATTTCAGTCACAGGAACAGGGCAGATGTGCGCAGCTCATGACCACACATCTGCTTATAAACGTCATGCAATAAATGGTTTAAGTATGACAGGTATCTTTCAATATTGGATGGAACGCAGCATTTTAGTTTTAAGTTCGTCAAAACTGTGCATCACTCCAGACCCCAACAAGGCACTTGAGTGTGAGTTTAGTTGAGTCTGGTTGTGAGGTTTGCTTTTCTAGTATTCTTTGAGTAGAAGTTGTTGGTTGAGTTCTTTAAAACAGAGCCAGACCTGAAAACTTCTAAATGCATGAGCATGCTTGGGATGAAATCGTTCTGGTTTTCAAAAATCCTGAAGGTCCTTGTTTTTATTTAGGGAGATGCAGAGATCTTCTGCGTGAGTCTTACTGTAGTCCATCACACCTTTTGTCTTCGCCATCCCAAAACCGACAGGAAACACAAGAGCAAACCAACCCCACCCTCTGCCCCTCAGGGGCTTTAACACAAGCACTTTAGGAAAACACAAGCAATTCAGCCCACGGTGCATTGCACATCCATTACAGAGAAATGTGCATTGAGCCGTCAAGATGGCTTGCAGTGTTTAGTGAACTTGACATACTTGCCAAAGATAATGGTCTCCATTCAAAGAGAACGCCTCAAGTTTCATTCAGATAAGACGGGTGAATTTACCCGTAGCAGCAGCACCTTCAGATAGCAGGCTCGGTCCCGACGCAGTCAGGTATACCATGCAAAAACATTCCCTGAAACGGAAGCCTCTGTTTCTTTGATTCTTGGTCATCTCTGTGGAATTTAGGTGCAACGAATCCAGTTCTGTATACTTCTCAGCAGGGTGGCCTTTAGGTTTTGCATGTGTAAATAGATCTTACCTTTCCTCATGGGCTGTGACAATAAGCTTTTAGAAAATGCTTTTTGTTCATCTACTTAAATTTTATTTTTGTCTATATGATTTATTTTGTCTATACCGATTGATTTTTCTTTTTGTTGGTTTTGTAGTGTAGATTTTAGAGTCAATCAGATATCATTTAATGACAATCAACACTTGTATACCTTTTTCCTTATGTCCAAATAAAACACATGACAAAACAAAATTTCATGACGTACCTGTTTTTTCTGTCACAAATAAAATCAATTTGTTATTTCAGATCAATTCTTCGTCAGAAATGAGCTGAAAAGAGAAATAAAATGACGTTACTGTAGATGCAATCGCAATTGCAAAAGGCCTTCTATGAAAAATGGTCCTTAAAAATGGTCACTATTTATTAAAATAATGTAATTCATAACTCTTATTCACATCAGACCAGTCTTGTTTAAAGCAAGGTGTCTAATAAACATAATTGTCATAATTAAGATTTATTTGCTAAATTTTAGTTAAGGAAAGTACAGTTTAATTTGCATATGTTTTGTGTAATGTTAATAAATTCACTAGCCATATTGATCTCAAAGCTGAACCTAAAACTCTAACATGCTTGCTTGCTTATTTCCAAAGCTCACTTAAATGTGTTACTTAGACATGACGTAATCTAAACCAGTTAATTTCGGATATACCTTCATTAAGAAACACTACAAGCGTCTGTCGCGGTAACAGACCTACAGGCCATATGCACTTAACGATCCGTGCTGTGTTACATCACAGCAATCGCGTCCATTAAAATGACCTACATTCTCTCAGTCTGGAACACGTTAAGATTTTTGTGCTGCCTGGTTACTGCGCGAGGTCGTCCTTGTGTTCAGGTCTGGCCTCCGAGACCGTAATCCGTCCCCGCGCTTATGCAACACCTGCCGAATTTTCCCGCGTTTCTTAGAAAGCCCGCGAAATACGTTGAGTGTCAGTCAGAGATTTGGATAATCCCCCATAAAAGACTCACCCTTTGATATAAGAGTCTTAACTCTAACAGCACACACAGAACACAATGTTTTTCTAATATCATACAATCTGCTATAGAGTCCAAGCCATTTCTATAGGGCTTTAAAGTAGTTATCAGCGTTTCACTAAATGTTAAATGGTACACACACACGTATTATAGATTAATTGCATCCGAAATAAGTTTTTCTTTACATAATATGTGTTCATGCTGTGTTTATTATGTTTATATTAAAACACACACACAGTACAATATATATTTTGAACGTATTTACATGTAAATGCATTTATATATTTCTTTTCTTATATTTGATATTATATATATAATATATATTTTGATACTAACATATAAACATAACATGTTTTCATTGAATATATACATGCATGTGTTTGTATTTATATATATTTAATAAATATACACAGTAAATTAATCTTTGGCAATTTGTATATTTCTCTATTATTTATAGACCAACCACCCATGTTTAATTTAACATTTAAAAGTGTTATAGAAATGACTTGGACTCTATTGTACATTGGTCTCTAACTCAAATCCTGAAGGGCCACAGCTCTGCAGTTTCGCTCCAACCCTATCTACCTCTGGTACAATTAACCAGTATTTATGAGATTGCATGGTTACCATAGTTTTTTTTTTTTTTTGGTAAAGGTTATCTGGGCACAGAAGTGCAGTCTTGGCCCCACACCAAACTGAAAACTCTTCCTTACATAACACTCAAATTAGAGGCAGACATTTCCAGATGAACACTTTTACATTTATCTATTATTCAACATAAAACCACCCGCTGTGGACACCAAGATGTGAATTTTCTCTGAATGTGCATTCGATTTGAAGAAACAAAAAAGTACAAGACGCGTTTATCTTTTCGTTCTGTGTTTATTAAAGAAAATGACAGATTGACAGACAGAGCAATATGAATTTTCTGGGAATCCAAGCGGGTGTTTGCATTTTAATAGAAAACAAGTGCATGTGCTTTATTTGTCTTTCTCCTTCTGTTCTTTCTCTTTCTTGTCTTTCTCTGCTTTGGCTTCTTCCGCTTCGTGTTTCTTGATGAGTTCTTCTACTTCCTTCAGCTTGAGGACTTTGATTCTGGTCTTGCCGTTCTCTCGTGTCAGTGTGGCGATCTCCACTTTAAAGATGGACAGAAAAAGGGAACAATTAAGTATTTGTCCAAAAAACTGAGAATTTTATATGTTCTTATTGAAAACACATCATCTTTAACATGCAACATATGAGTGATTCTACAATTGCAGGTACATTTGTTGTCTGAAGTCAGATACCATCAAACTCTGTTACCAAGGTAGAGTAACAATACTGTAAGTAGTGCAATAGATTTGACATTTTTATTAAATTTTTTCCTAAAAACTCCACTTGCTGGCATAAATACTAAGAATGCATGACGCCAATGAAAACATTAAAAGAGCTTTAAATAATCCAATGTGAGATCGGTGCTTCAGATATTATCAGTGAAAGCGCATCATTTTCAGTAACTTAATATGATTTGGTAAAAAATAAATAAATAAATAAATGAATAATTATTTATTCATTCAA
>JAUMHG010000032.1:77312-88001 GCA_032359395.1 Enteromius anoplus
TATATATATATATTTATATATGTATTTTTTTCATGCATTTGCAAAATATAAATTAAAATATGATACAATATCAATAATAATTTAAGTAAATAATTTAATTATATTTTGCAACTTAAACGCAAACATGTTTGTTAACGTTGTTAATACAAGATTTCTAATACTGAAGCCTTTTGAACACGTGATAAAGTACCTGCTAAACTAATAGTCTACATTAACTGCAAATGCATATCTCTGATGAGAGCACTGAAATGCTAAATTATATTCTCACACGTTGCACATTTTTTCAAAATTAAGAACACGAGTAGACGTAAGCCTATATTTAGTAAGCCTACATTTAAAATACAGCAATTGTTTTATCGTACAGTTTTTTTTAAACTACAATACAATTTAGGCTACTTCTAAATGTTTGTTTTTATGAACAAAGAGCATATAAATAAAGTTCGCTCCTGCTTTTATTGGTCACTTTTTTCCAGACCCCTGGCGTCCAGCAGCCAATGAAATCGTTGCAGCGCCGCGGAGCGCCTCGCGGGGGCGCCATAGCCCCTCCCTCGCTGCGGAACCGGTCAGTGTTTACGGAAGTGACGCCTGACGTGACGTGTCATTTTCCGCAAAGGCATTGTGGGATCCAGGAATGAAGAAAAAATCATGCAACTCAGGCGAGAAGCGCGCTTATAGATGATAAATGTCATAAAGATCATCTCGAGCGTATCGATCAGCATGATTATGGTCATGTGCGTGACGCACAGCAGCGCTCGCGGCTGAACACAGACGCGGTTATTGATGTGTGCGGGATCGAGGGTTTATTTATGTGTCTCGCGCTGGAACAGAAACATCCCGGTCGCTTTAATTGATTTATTAATCATTCGTCAGAGCTGAATTAGTGCGGAATGAGTGTGAAGATGTCGACCAGCAGCCCCGAAGCGGTGAAGAAACTCCTGGAGAACATGCAGGCGGATCTGCGCTCTCTGTCCATGGAGTGCAAGAAGAAATTTCCTCCAGTCAAAGAGGTACATACGGATAAATATGTGTGTGGCTACATTATATGTACATACAGTGCGTACATATATGTGTATATGCTTGTAAAATACACTTATATCTACGGGTTCATATCTATATGTATATAAATATATATATATATATATATGCACGTCAACTGCTATTTACAGTTAAGGGCTCAACTTGACTGAATGTACATATATAACGTTACACATGAGATACTATATAAATTATACTATATGTATATAATATATTTATTATATATATTATATTATATATTTATAGTTTTATTATATAATAAATGTTCATTATTATATTAAATTCAATGACCTTGAAATGATATATATATATACATATATATATATATATATAGGTGAACTGTCCCTTTAAACGAAGTTAGACTTATGAATTATATTACGTAAATAAATTGATTATTGATATGTATTCTAAAAATAATTATGTTTTCGAATAATAACATTAGTGCCATTTATTATTTTGCTATATTATCATAAATATATTTTTTTCTTTACTCCTTTAGAAATATTATACATGTGTATAAGTAATAATATTTCACCTTGAAATAAACAGAAGATTTTTTTTTCATTTAAAACTAAATGACATTTTTATTTGTTTCATTTTTTCTTTTAATTTCCATTATTTTCTTTAAATCATGTAAATTATTTTTAAATTTATTATTTACTTAGGTTTGTCTTAATCAGCCAACAAATAAATAAGATAAACAAATAAATAAAAATGTTTCCATGATCCACATTTAATCTGAATTACGTTTGGCTGGGTTAGAAAGCGCAGCTCAGCGTGCAACTAATGCTGTGCTGAGAACTTTGCAGCGGACAGCAGTTTACATACAGCCCGCTGCTCTTTGGGAGCTGGACACCTTTAAGTAGATATAAACCTGTAAGACAAGGCCGAAGTGCTGGATCTGTGTTAGACTGAAGGAAAGCGTCTGTCTGCTTCTGTTTCTCTGAGCGCTTGAATGTGGTTTCGTGGTTTTGCTTTTCCAAATTCTCCATGTCAATGTTTTACAGCGTTGCAGTAATTTGTTTACCAGAGAAAACTCCTCATTTTTGTGGTTCTCATTTACAGGAAAATGATAAAGAGAAAGAGAAAAAAAGAGAAACTTCCTTTATTTTACATTTCACTTTAGAAAACAGGAAATTAATGTAAATTAAAAAAAAACCCTTAAAAAATCAAATGCAGGAAACCTTTATAAAATACATTTATATTCAAGATCTATATATTATATAAGAATTATTTTATATTACACGTTATCTAATAATATTAAGAATATTTTGCAGTGTAAAACAGGTCAGTAAAAAATTTTTTCTTTATTTTAATTAAACTTTATTTTATTTTAATAAAATCCACAGTATTTCGATGCATTTGATTAATATCAGTTTAATTAGTTGATTTTACTATTCATTTTTTACATTAATAGTATTTAATACTAATATAATAATATTTATTAACAATTAAATGAGTTTAAAAATAACTATATTTAAAAACATTTATTATTTAGACATTTTTAAATTAAATAATATTAATAATGTAGATGACTTTCCAGTGGAATTGTATATTGTGGATTGAAAATGTTGACTTTAGATGTTTAACTTATAAAAATGAAACAATGTAGTATCATATTTTTGATCATACAGCATGTAAATACTATTACAGTGTATTGTATGGTCATGATTCAGCAGAGTTTTTCAGTGGTAAAGCCAGTGAAGTTAACGAACCTGCTGCTCTTTCATTCAGGAGTCAGTGTTACCAACTGTTGCTAAGCACCGGCCGGAGGTCAAAGCAGCTTCCTGTCACTCAGATGAAGCATTTAAGGTTATGAGAGTACATTAACAGCGAAAGTTCAAGCCAAAAACAGGCTTTGAGGTGCAGACTAGATTCTCACCTTTGGGTTTGGTTTTATTCCATACAGCATGTGAATCAGAAGAATGATCTTTTCTCGCTTTGTTGTCTTAAAATGTCTGTTGTAAAAAATATTTTCGTGCCACAAAAAACATTCCTGTTTGCAGGTTGGAGAAAGAAAGAACGGGCAATGTTTGGGATAATGTGTTGAAAGTCATTTGTTCTGTCATTAGCAGAATGAATGTCAATGCAAAAATTAATTATGTGTTGTTTTTTTTAATTGTTTGATCATACATATCTACTCTATATTCAACATTCAGCAGTGACGGTGTTGCTAGTTTCACATGAGAAATAGGTTATCCAATCACAACAGAGATCATTTGCATATGCAAATATAGAGAGCGTCTATATCAGTGCTATTTTAGGATCATATACTATTATTGTTTTCATTGATATTTTACTGTTTTCCTACAAATGTTAATGGACGTCAGGAATTATTATTCTTTTTTTGCCTTTAAATCTTGCAGCTGACTGCGGATGAACAATCTTTAATTTAAGTTTATTTAGTTTTAGTTATTTTAATACTTCAGTGTAAACTAAACGAAAATGAGATGCTATTTTGGCAACTGACTAAAATACAATAAAGTTTAATTTTAATATATATATATATATATATATATATGTTTATAATTAATGTTTGTTTTATTTCAAGTAATAAAAATGTTTAGTTTTTTTATTAGTAGTTTTAATTTTAGTTAATAATATAATAACCTTAGTTTAATTCTAAACATCAGAAAGAAGAAAAATAATAAATTTTTCTGTTACAAGAAACTTGTAAAAACTTAAATAAAAAAAATAAATAAATACAAAAGAAATATATAGAATACGTCATCTTGCACTGGAAGAAAACAGTCTGAAGTTAAAGTTTATTTAATTTTAAATTATTTTAGTCCTTCAACTTTTGTTTTTATTTCAAGTAATGGAAATGTAGCTTTTTTTATGGATTTAATTGTAGTTTTAGTATTAGTTAACAATTCTAATCAGTTAGTTCAATTCTAATGGACAGAGATGGGACATTTTTGTTGCAAGAAACTGTAAGTGGACTTAATACGGCAATGGATATGGTGTCTTTGAGCTTAGTTTTCAACATTCGTTTCATGCTTGGATGACATCATTGCCTGTAGGTGAAGCGGCAAAACAGCAGTCTGAAATCGAAGCGATCTGTAGCGAAACATGAGCCGTGGCTTTTCTATCGCAGAACGCATGCATCCCCGAGCCAAGCAAGACTCATATACTTTAGCTCATCAGATGAGGACACAGATCTGTCAAACACGTCCCCTCCGGAGAGGACAGGCAGCTGTGTGTGTGTGGATATCTACAGAGAGACAGATGATCAGATGTGACAAAGAGAGCTGGAGAGAAGGCGTGATGCTCAACAGATAGTGTGTGTTTTCTGAAGTTTTCCCTGCTGCTGTGGGAGAAGAGAGTCATTGTGTCCTGTGCGTCTCAGCGGGCGGCACTGCTCGGCACCGACACGCTCACATTTACACAACACCCTTCTGGATGCTCTGAGACTCGGAACACAAGTTCAGAGTTGTTTTCGGTGCACGTCCAGAAGCGTGCTGGAGATTGACGTCTGAAGCGTTGTCGGTTTGAAGCGAGCATGAAACTGCATTCACAGCATGTTTTACTTCTGTAATGTGACAGCTCTGAACCAAACTACAGCTTCAGTTTCAGTTTCAGTCAAGGGATAAGCTGCAGAAAATATGTCCAAATGGAAAATTAATTGTGTTTTTTATTTTTTTATTTTTATGTTTATCAGCACTTACATTATGATTATCAGACATATATATGTATTTATTAAATGTTTTTCATTTTAGTTTTACTTAGTTTTAATAATCTTCTTATGTAATATGACTATATATTTTTTGTAATTTGTTTTAGCTGCTATTATTGGCACCATAACTGCTATCAGCCTAAATCAGTGTTTTAATTATATATTTGAAATATTTATATTATATCTTATGATCAAAACAATTTTTGTTATTTTAATATTATTAATATAATATTCTACTTATTTTTAATATTTCAATTAGATTTATTTTAATATATTAAAGTGTTAGTAATTTAGTTTTACTATTATTACTATTATTATTCATAAAACACATCAGTGTTTTAATAATGCAAAGTTATTGTAATATCACTGATTTACTAGTTTTTGTTAATATTTTTAATTAATGTTTTTAAAGTTTTCTTTTAGTCTTAATTTTTATATTTACAATTATTCTATAGTTTTAGTAATTTAGTTGTTTTGTTATAGAATCATGTCTATGAAGTTGGGGCAGAAACTTTAACACCATGTCAGTTTTCTCTCCGTATTTTTCTGTAAAGAGTCTCACGAGAGTTTGTTGTCTGTCTTCAGGCCGCAGAGTCTGGCATCGTCAAGATCAAAACCATCGCTGCGAGAAACACAGACATCCTGGCAGGTGAGAGCGCGTGAGGCTGAAGTAACGCTTAGATACGAACCACGCAGAGATTAATAAACCTTGTTGTGTTGATTTCATCAGCGCTGAAGGAGAACAGTGCAGAGGTGGTCCAGCCGTTCCTCATGGGCTGCGGAACCAAAGAAACCAAAATCACCCAGCTCTGTCTCGCCGCCATTCAGAGACTCATGTCCCATGAAGTAGTGTCCGAGGTCAGAACCCACACACATGCACAATCTCTCATAAACACACTCTTGCACACACACACACACACTCACAAATACACACACACGTTTGTATAGCTGTCTTTGTGAGGACATGCATTGTAATCTGTAGCTCCTGACCCTAACCCTACCCATCAGAACTAAGTGCTTTACCTAGCCCCTGTTCCTAAACCTACCCTTTACCCAATTAAAACCTGACCCCTAAAACCAAGTCTTGACCCTCAAACAGGTCTTTAAAGAGCTCTGATGGTCAAAAACTCAAACCGGCCCTCACAAAGATAGCTGTACAAGTGCACTTGCACATACACACACACACAGTCATAAATTCGCACACACACTCACAAATACACACTCATGCGCTCACACACACGCTCACACAAATACACACTTGCACACACACACTCTTTCTCTCTCTCTCACGCACACATGCACACAAATACACACTCGTACACACACATTCACAAATACACACTCATGCGCTCACATACACACTCATGCGCATGCACCCACACACACGCAAATATGCACATGCACATACTCTCTCTTACACACACACACACACACACACACAAAGACTCTCTCTCTCTCTCTCTCTCTCTTACACACACACACACACACACATACAGTCTCTTACTTTCTCTCACACACTCATAAGCAAATATACACATGCACAAGCTCACTCACTCACTGACTCACTCTTTTAAACACACACACACACACAGTCTCTCACTCTCTCTCTCTCTCACACACACACACCAGTTAGCACATAACTCAGCATCAAAGTGTGTGTGTATGGAGTGTTATGAAGCTGCTCCGAGTGTCAGCTCTGAGAGGGACGGATCAATGGCTCGTTGAGATGAGTTAATGAGTGTCTTTGCAGGCAGCGGCGGGGAACATCATTAACATGCTGTGGCAGCTGATGGAGAACGGACTGGAGGAGCTCAAGCTGCTGCAGACGGTTCTGGTGCTGCTCACCACCAACACCATCGTACACGACGAAGTGCTGTCCAAGGTACAGTGCACCATCACACCAGCCCCTGCTAATAACTCAAACAAGACTGAAATAAGATTGAAGAAAGTCGGTGGGGAATCTTGTCCGGGGAATGCTTTGCTCATAAATCAAGAGGAAATTATAACATATATTTTTGTTGTGCCATAATATTTTGGTTATGAACCAATATCAGTGCTTTAATTATAATTATACATATTTAATCATATTTAATATTACAATAATAAAAAAAACATTTAAAAAAATTATGGATGTTTCCCAACCCATTTTCAAAAAAAGAAACAAATCTGTAGTTGTGGCATTTTATTTCAGGATTGCAATTGTATTTTTAATTTTCATATTTTTTAACTTGAGTAAATCCTTTAGAAAAATCCTCATCTATATGTGTTAACAATAACAGTTTTTGGAATATATTTAAAAATTATAATATTAAAATAAAAGTATCATTTTGATGGAAGACATTTCTGAATGGTGTCAAATAAAAACAAACATAACAGCAATATTTTTCTTAAAAAAGTTTTATAATGTGTAACTATATCATAGTTATCATAACTATTTTAACTTAAATCACAATTTTTACTCTTATTTAATGAAAAAGTAAATATAAAATTATCCTTTTAAAAGTACATTGATTTTTAAACTATTGTAGCATATTGGTGAATATCATATTTTTGACTGTATTAATTTTTTTATTTACAAAGTACCGCAGAATATAACATTGATCATTTTCATTTTTGTTAAGATCATGCACAAACGACTGCCTTTTATGCTTCTACCCGGTTGAAATTAGTTTTTGAGGACATTATTTTATTCAGATCGTGTAAGCGAAACCCGTCTGGATCTTCAGCCTGTTGTTTTTGTGCTTCCTCTCAGGCCATCGTTCTGTGTTTCCGGCTGCACTTCACTAAAGACAACATCACCAACAACACTGCGGCCGCCACCGTCAGACAGGTCGTGACCGTGGTGTTTGAGAGGATGGTGGCGGAGGACCAGAAATTTAAAGGTGAATGTTTGTATTGCGTGCCGTCTCGTACCCAGAGCCCTGTGGTCTGCTGTGGTCTTTATTGTCTATCTGCTCGCTGCAGGCCTGACAGAAGAGCCTCCTGCTGTCCAGGGAAACAGTAACCGGCGCTCCGTCAGCACCCTGAGACCCAGCGCTAAAGACGCATACATGCTGTTCCAGGTCAGTCACTCACTGCTGGACGCGTTAGCATCTAAAACTCAGAGTAAAAATATATGCAGATACGTCTCACAGTAATTTTACCATAGCTGAGCCCCTTTAATCATGAAAAAGTAATGCAGTAAATACATTTAACCCTAGATTGTTGGCAGCTTTTAATGTAGTGATATATTTTAATGTATTTATTACTTATTTAAAATAAAGTGAAAGATAATATAAATTAGTGATAAAAATCTTAAGTTACATTCTAACAGTCTAACATTAAATATTATAATTAATATAAATAAAGATATTATGAAATGAAAAATCTTAATATAAAAAGTATTAATAAAAATAAATATTTACTACTGTTAGAAAGTATATGCATGATTAAAAAAAATTATATTCAATAAATAATTATATTTAACAGTAATAATAACCATGATTAACTGTAGGTTGATTGCAGTAGGTTGATATATATATAACATAATTAGATTAATCAAAATAAATTAATATCAAATTAATACTAAAAATATTACAATAGAAACAACTTCTATAAAATGATTACATCTTACTGCTTTTGTAAAATAATTAGAATAACTGTGTAGGTAAAAAAAAAAAAAAAAAAAAAAATCTGTGTTCAATAAATGATTATGTTTAATAATTACCATAAAACAAGTGACAGTTTATAAGATTGACTCTAGGTTTTTGGAAGCTTATTATGAAATAATAATTATATAATATATAATTAATTTAAATTAAATAATGTAACAAATAGTTTTAAGATTAATATATATATTAATATAGTTCTTTGGTTTTTGATAAAATGGTTAAAACTGCTGCAAGATTATAAAATACTTAAGTGTTCAAAAATAATAAAATTTGTTTGAAATATTACAAATGTATTTTTTAATCAAAATTAAAAAAAAAAAATTACTTTTATAAAATGATAACAACAGCTATGTTATAAAAAGATACATTTTCAATAAATAACTAAATTTATAATAATAATAATGCCATAAACTGTTCTTTAGAAGTAATGTTGTTCATAAGGTCGACTGCATTTTGTGGCAACTTTAATATAATGTTGTATTAAAATAATGTTTTTTGTTAATTTTATGACTTTTGTTTTTTACTTCGTTCTTGCTGAAAAGAAAGTGTTGCTGTCAATAAAAAATAACAACATATAAAGTATATATTGACTAGTTTAATGAGTTTTCTGTACGTGTAAATGTGGTGTTCTGCAGGATTTGTGTCAGCTGGTGAACGCCGACGCCCCCTACTGGTTAGTGGGAATGACCGAGATGACCCGCACCTTCGGCCTGGAGCTGCTGGAGTCCGTTCTAAATGACTTTCCTGAAGTGTTCCTGCAGGTAAACCCCACACATCCCCATGTGAAAGATGGCAGATAAATGAGGGGAAATGACTGGCTCTCTAAGCTTGTGTTCTCTCTGTGTGTAGCACCAGGAGTTCAGCTTCCTGCTGAAGGAGCGCGTGTGTCCGCTGGTCATCAAGCTGTTCTCTCCCAACATCAAGTTTCGTCAGGGCAGCAGCAGCAGCAGTTCCTCGTCTCCGGCTCCCGTGGAGAAACCGTATTTCCCCATCTGTATGAGACTTCTGCGGGTCGTCTCTGTCCTCATCAAACACTTCTACAGCCTCCTGGTGAGTCCGTGCACAATACTTGTGAGGATTTCTTGCACATAAAATGTCATTTTTATCACAGAATGATTTGAACTTTATATGATCTTCTGATTTTATATTCTGGGAATATATGTAAATGAATGCATATTTAATTAGATAATACCTAATTTCCATATTTAAACATAACATTAAAAAAAACTAGTTATACAGAAACATCTTTGCCATTCCTAATGCAATCAGTTGACTTGGGAGGTGTAGTGATTTTAAACCATTTTTTTTCTGGAGTGTCTTGCCCAAATGTTGCTTTTTAAATATGTAAATGGCCTCTGTTATGATTTCCTACCCTGCATAATGTTTATCAGGATGGGTTGCTGAATATTAAAAAGCTGTTGTTGATGTGTAGATGCAGGAAGCCGTGTGTTAATTAGCTTGTAACAGTGAATATTTTTGCATGTTTCATTTTCAATAATTTTACTCTTTTAAAATCTAGAGTTTATTGCTTTAATGTTGATATGTTGGTGTTTTGGGTTTGTTTGTGCTGCACTAGCTCTGATTTCCAGCTCTGCAGTGGCTGATGTTGTTTGGATGCATCAGTGTGTTGTCACACTGGTGATTTCTGCATCCGCAGCGCTCAGTGTGTGTGTTTTGTAGGTAACGGAGTGTGAGATCTTCCTGTCTCTGCTGGTGAAGTTTTTGGATGGAGAGAAGCCACAGTGGCTGAGAGCTGTGGCAGTGGAGTCTGTGCACAGACTGTGTGTTCAGCCACATTTACTGCGGTGAGCATATGTACACACTCACAAACTCACTTACAGACTCACTCTCTCTCACACACACACAGCACACATACTCACTCTCTCTCTTACACTCACACTCTCACACACACTCTCACTCACTCACTCTCACACACACACACACACACACACACACACAGCACACATACTCACTCTCTCTCTTACACTCACACTCTCACACACACTCTCACTCACTCTCTCTCTCACACACACACACACACACACACAGCACACATACTCACTCTCTCTCTCACACTCACACTGTACACACACTCTCTCACTCTCGCACACACACACTCTCTCACACACTCTCACTCTCTCTCACACACACACACACACACACACACTCTCTCACACTCTCACACACACACACACACACACACACACACACACACTCTCACTCTCTCTCTCACACACACACACTCACTCTCTCTCTCTCACACACACACACACACACACACACTCTCTCTCACACACACAACACACACACTCACGCTCACACACACAC
>JAUMHG010000032.1:91767-118275 GCA_032359395.1 Enteromius anoplus
TTCTAGGGTCAAATTCTAGGGTTGTAAATGGACCTGTAAAACCGTTTCTGGGCGTTTTTTCCCCTTACCTAAGCTACTTACCTTCTATGTACATATCAGAGAACAATTTAAAATATTCTCTCAATGCATTCTATGGCACCTTTAAAAAAAATTCTGGGTAAACTATCCCTTTAATGTTATGTTTTTATTATCATTATTTTTTTTAAATGAAATGATACTCTAAATTCGTTCAAACAGCTGATTCATTTATAAACGGGGCTTTGAATCATTGGTTCACACGATTCGTTCAAAACATTGATTCACTCAGATACGAAACGCTGTTGTGTTGCTCAGATGTGCAACAATTGTGCTATGACTTTGATGGGAATATATGTTCTCTGCAAAATACTATTGATAATAGTATTATTATTAAACATATGTTATATGCAATCATATTAAAATTAGGGATACAAAATCAGCACCCGTGTGATGTTGCTCTCACTGCTGGGGTTATCACTTATGTTTTATTGCACCAATATTTTAAATTGTAATGCATAATAGAAAAATGTAGTCCCTTCCATATCTTAATGTTTATTGTCCTAAAGTGTTACCCCAAAATGGATAAATATCAATCAAATAATGTGCCTAGATGATGTCGGCCTGTTGTAGGTCTCTAACCAAACAATGTGATGTAAATGAGTCGTTAATGATCAGTAAGTATTTGATTAATTAATGCAGGTCTTTTCTCTTGGAGTTTGGTGTTTTCCTGCAAGCCATTTACCATAGATTACCCTGGATTAATATGTTGCGAGTCTCTCCTTTGTGTTTGAGATTGCGATCAGTCGGCCGAGTGCGCCGGAGGCCGAAACGGGTCGCTTGTGCCAGCGTTAAGGGCCGAGCAGTAGGTCAAGTGCAGATAGGATTTCGCCCTCTTTACTGTGTGGTTAAACGGGGCAACCTAACTCCTCCAGACCGGCCCGGGACAGCTGTTCGATCAAATGTTCCCTTCGTGGGGCGCTAACATGGCTGCTGGAGATGGCCTCTGTTCGAGTTGGCTAATGATGGAGTTGGCAGAACGAGATCGCCGGCTGCCCGAGAACCTACCGATCGGGCCTAATAAGAGCGGAGAGAAAGGGCCGTCGTCTCTGAGATAAAATCCTACACTTGTCTGCTTACAGATCTCGAAAGAAAAAGACAAGAAGGCGAGGGAGAATTCCAAGAGGGGAAGATGAAAACGCGAGCGGCAGCTCTTTCATCTGATGCAGTGTGTAATCTAACCGCGGGAAGTGCTTCCCTCCCTTTCACCGAGCCCGGGCTCTTCAGAAAGAGCTGTGATTTAGTCTGACGGAGAGCCTGTCAGTTCCAGCAGCCTCTGAAAGCGCGTTTTTTATTAGAGAATCTCAATTACTCAATCGCCGAGAGGGAATTAAAACTCTGGCACCGACGGCACAAGCGCTTTTCAATCAGGTCAGAGGGTTCTCTTGAGTAATTTAGCATTTCATCTTTGTTGTCTTGTTGTTTTTCTTCTTCCCGTCCCTGATTGTATTCCTCCTTTTATCTGTTTCTCATCATCGAACAGGGTGAGACAGGTATCGATCCTCGACCCTGTCATCTCTGGGAGGCGTTTGCACGAGTGGCCGTTTGAGTTTCAGCTCACGTTTTTCTATCAAGCCGAGGCGTCCGCAGTGGATGCCTGTGTTAATTAGGCCCGTGTCGTGTCGGGTGGGTTTGGGAGAGTGGAAAGGCACCTCGCCTCCCTCGAGCGCTCCCGCTGCTTGCTGGCATGTGGCAGGGAAAGCTAAATTAGTTTAACGCCGTTATTTACGGCCCCTGGAAGGGCACCGGTACCTGAGTGTTAGGGTAATGAAAAGGACAACCTGTTCCAGAGCCTGGTGCTTTTGCGTTCTTGCTTTACCTTCAGTGATAAGAGGAGAAGAGCAATTTAATTACACTTCTCAATTTCTTCAGGCATATTGATTGGTTGTCCAACATCTAAAACAAAACTTGAGCGTGTGCGGCACGTCCTCATCTGGCTCAAATCAAAAGCTTTGTCTCTTAGCCTTTGGTTTTTGAATGAGGGAACAGACAAAAGGTTTCTTTTTACTCCCTTTTATAGCAATAGTGCCGAGCACTGTTTCGTCATTCGGTTGCTAATTAGGTTGTGTGTGAGAACCGTGACAGACGCTTGCATCATCAGCCAGTGTTGGGATATGAATGAGTTTTGTAAAGCTTTGGCTTTTCACATTTATTGGCCGTGTCAAAAACCTGCTCTGAAGGTGTCTCCGTTTCTCAAAACAGATTTCCCCATTGGCCAGAAAAAAATATTGGCAAATTTAAACCGCAAGTAGCCCAGCACCAGCTTTAATGAGCTGAAATGCTTTAAATAACATTGATATTGTGTTGTGGCGTGTCATTGCTGTTTGTATTTATCACCTTCAAACATTGCATCTCTTAAAGTTCTACTTTGAAAGTGTCTGGAGAATGACCTATTTCCAAACAGATTTGCTACAAAGTCCCGCCCAAAACTAGCATCACCGGTTGAGTCTAAAGCTGATGTGTCGGGATGCTCAAACGAGCAGATCAATGTTTGGAAAGAGTTTTATCTGACTCCTTGGGAAGCCAATCAATCAACAAACCACTTCTAGTTGACTTTCGAATAGGGTTGGGTCGATAGATGATGTCATCGTCCCTCGCCGATGGCTGATAGACATCACAATGCTGAGTCGGCATCGCGATCCTCCGCCCCGGCGCAGCAGCAGCAACCAGCTCGCGGAAAACACGCTTAATTTACATTTTATACAATGTTAACAAGTTTAAAAAAATAGCATGATTAGCAAGTTACTGGCATGTTGCTAACATGATTAAAAAGTTGCTAGCATGGTTCTAGCGTGATTAGCATTTTGCTAACATGTTTCTACCATGATTGGGAAGTTACTATCATGTTGCTAGCATGATTAGCATGTTGCTAGCATGTTTCTAGCATGATTAGCATGTGACTAGCATGTTGTTAGCATGATTATCATGTTGCTAGCATGTTGTTAACATGATTATCATGTTGCTATCATGTTTCTAGCATGATTAGCATGTGACTAGCATGTTGTTAGCATGATTATCATGTTGCTATCATGTTTCTATCATGATTAGCATTTTGCTAACATGTTTCTACCGTGATTGGGAAAGTTACTAACATGTTGCTACCATGATTAGCATGTTGCTAGCATGTTCCTAGCATGATTAACAAGTTACTAGCCTATTATTAGCATGTTGATAACATATTTCTAGCGTGGTTAGCATGTTGCTAGTATGACTGCAGGGTGATTAATTTTGAATTTTGACAGCTGGCAGAGTCTTGGCTCATCTGAACATTCAGTGAATGGGAGTTTTTATTTGCAATTTTTACGAAAATCGTAAGTCGGATCCGTTAGAAAAGGTATAGCAACTCAAGTCAGACCGAGTTTGGACTTAATTAGTTTTTGAAGTAATGGACGGCTGGTATGGACAAACAACGCGGCACGCTTTTGACATAACGAAAAAAAATTGGTTGAACTGCCAATTTAAACATCACCTATCGCCACCTTCAATGAGGTAAAAACGGTTATGGTAGCTCAGAAATATTTTAACATTGATATCGTGTTACGGCATTCCATTGTTGTTTGCATTAATTGCTTTCAAAAGTGGCATCTTGTGAAGTTCTAGTCTCAAAGCTCTTGGAAGTGCCCAGAGAAGCAGGGGACTGATGAATGGCTGTGATAGTGGAAGTCCATCTTGTCTTGGGTTCCAACGGCAGACGTTTGGAAAGCTTCCTGCAGGACACACTCCATGTTCCCTGGTGGACTGACGGATTACAGCAAACCACTGATTAGTGTCCTCTCATTCAACCATCTGTCTCCTCGGCTATTTAAGATGCAGCTCAAAGCCGAACTCATCCTTTTCAACTTCAGTAGTGCTTAGTTTTATTAGACAACCGCCAAACTGTAGTAGTGCAGTTAAAGCAGTTCATGGTTTCTTACAGTCTTTTATGTGAGCTCTTTCCAGTATTATGGGCAATGACTTTGACCTTTAATCTGATTCGGTCTGTTCTATTTCTGTTTTAAACTGGATGAAGAACTATTTAGCTGAACTAGTTGTCTGTGTTTGTTGATGGGTTGCTTGGTGTTCTTAAGAATCTGTAATGAAGAACATTTCAACCATCTTTGGCATTAAACGGTTTCTGTTTCTATATAAAGGTCCCAAAGATGAGTGACATTTGGAAAGTGGTGATTCATGTCCATGAAAAGTGATTATAGTGACACAATAAACTGAATTTTGATGAGCATATGATGTTTACAACTTTTGAATATTTATGCAAACTTGACTAGTCAGCCATCAGCCAAGTTTACCAGCATCAAATGTTCAACAACTAGTTAACGGAGTGAATTTGTTCGTCTTTTAAGAGAGATGGTTTAGCATGTCCTGTTTATTTTGAAGCACTGCTGCTACAGCCAGCAAAACACAGAGTTTACAACCAATCATGTTTTAATTTCATTAATCAGAACTTTACAAGAAATTAACTCAACTTTGGCGATTGCTTTTGCATTTGGATTTGTGTTGCATCATGTGTGCATATTTGTTTGTTTTTTGATTGATTAAAGGGGTTAAATCACTGGGGTTGACATCTGACCTTTACATCTTTTAAATATTTGTCTGTAATATACCTGAAGGTTAACAATAGCGTCAGAATAAGTCTACAGAGTAGTTAAGCTGTCATCCAGCAACATTAGTTGGCTAATGAGTTTCTTTTATGTTTATCTTCTTTCATTTCTGTTCAAACTGAGATGCTGAGTGGTTTACATAATGATGCTCCGTTTTGCAAAAGTAGCTGGAGATCCACTGTCAACATGCTAAAATCATGCATGCTTCAGATTTTAAGAGTTAATTTCATTTGCATTGCATTCAATCTGCTTTGTTGTAATGAGCTTAGAAACTGATTTTAGTTATGATTTAATCGGTTGTGATTTAAAAGTTGGCCAATTTAAAAGATAAAACGGTGTTCTGCAGAAATCTGTTGTAGGAACAGGTGTTAGATTTATCAATCTAATTACAGTACTGCCTTAAAACCAATCAGTCATTCAGACGAACCACAACTAGATGGTTTTAAAGATATGTGGTGTAGCGCATCCTTAATATCACTAGTGCTAAGGAAATTAATAGCAATGCTGTTTAGTCATTATGATTCCTGCAGTCATTCATTGAGCTTTGATGTCAGTCTGTCAAGTGTTTCCATGTGCGTTGTGAGGCAACGTCTGTTTTCTGGCTGTGAACTGATGGGGACCATGATTCAGCAGTATTTGTTTTGTCCTGAGTCATCGAATATGATTCTTCCGGCCTGAAAAAAGATTACTCGGCATGTATTTGTAATTCATGTGCAGCTTGCAAAACCTTTTTATGTCTAGGCCTGGGTTCCTGATGTTATTGAAACATTCATGTTGAGAACTGAAAATTAAAATCAGCATTTTCAAACCCGTTTTCTAAAGGCAGTGCACTTTTCAGGTCTTAAAGCATTGTATTTTACTACATTTTGCTTCTTTCTCACATATTTCTTTTTTCCTGTTTTTTCTCCAGGGCAACAATGTGAGTTACTGGGAAGGGGAAACCAACAGGACCCTGAGGCTTGTGTAAATGTGCTTCCCGACCGCCTCATTCGTCTGAGAAGGTCAGACCTCCCTGTGGCACACTTGGGCCGCTGGCACTAAGATGTCCCTCAGTAGTGGCACTGCAGGCGGGAAAGGTGTGGACTCGAATGCGGTGGACACTTACGACAGCGGGGATGAGTGGGATATTGGTGTAGGCAACCTGATCATTGACCTCGACGCAGACTTGGAAAAAGACAAGCTTGAGATGTCTGGCACTAAGGACGGGGACGGAATGGCTGCTGCCTCGAGCGCCGTAGCGGCATTGCCCGATAACATTAAGTTCATTAACCCAGTGCCTCCTCCGCCGATCAAGGACAGCAAATCCAAAGCAAAGCGTAGCAAAAATTCCAAGGACAGTACCAAGTCCTCGACCCCTGACGGGGCCAAAAAGGACGCCCAGGGACGGACCCAAAATGAGGGCGCTGGGCCAACCGTGGGAAGCGGTTCCACGGCTTTACCTTCCGGGAAAGGTTCCGATAAAAGTAACAAAGCGTCCCGTAATGTTGCGGGTGGAAAAAAGGACAAGGAGGGTTCTGGGAAAAGCAAGAAGGAGAAAAACGAAGGGGTACAAGCTGGGAACGTGCCCTCAGAAAAGGACTCATCGGCACAGGTTGTGCCTTTAGGCCAGGCACGCAATACCCCATTTGAGGGGACGCAGAATTCGGACCTCGTTGGTGCCGAGCAACTAGGGAATATTACCCTTGATCCCTCTGGAATAGTCACACCTTTGGCTATCAAGAGCGAACCGGAAGAAGTGGAAAGTAATGACTGCAGGACCATGAAGAAAGTGAAAAGTGAAAAGGTGAGTCCACTGAAACAAGAATTGCATTGTTTGGTGTTTAAGCTTCTGTTCGTATAAGATTCACGTTGAATATTATAAACAGTGATTGTATAATGGCAGTAGAAGCTGGAAGCTAATGCTGTTCCAACTGTTAGATGTGAACCAGTGACTGGTGTGCCAATTTGCTGGCTGCATTTCCTTTGGCACTAGTCCATTTTAAAGAGCGGAAAACAGGGCAGGCTTAGTTTGGTGGTCTCGATGTCTGTTTAGTAATGCAAAAGAGATTTAGGACAGAGGCCAGATGTCCAGAGATACAAGCTCCCAGAACGTTGTGCACTTCCATTTTTTTAGTTCTTTATATGAATAAAGGAGTACAACTGTAATGCTGATTGATGTTCTTGTTGCTCAATCTTGTTTGAGTTGTTGGCTGATTGTAGGGGGTTTCTCGATTATTCATTGCTCTCAATTCTTATCAGCCTACTAGTTTCTAAGGAGTTCTGGCAGCTGGTCTAATTTCTAGCTTGATCTCTCGTGTTAAAACAAGAATCCATGCCTCGACAGATTGTTCTTAGAAGAATGTAGACTTCAACGTATTCCCCACAGTAGCATCTACTAACACACGTTTTCGTTTGCACATGAGATCCGTGAAGACGAGTGCGTTAGTAGTCTTTGAAGTCATCCAATTCTGAGAACTTCTTATATTGCACTGCTTTTAGTTGAACATTGACTAAGCCGGGCTTTTGCATTACAAACGTAGAGGATAGACCAGCGTGTCTGCTTACAACAGATCTGTGAAATTCCTTGCTAGTGACTCAGTCATACTCACAGCATTGTGTTCCCTACATAGTGGGCCTCCGGAGAGCCATTGAAATGTAACACTTGGACCCCTTGCTTGCTTTCAATTGTGACAGGCAGCCTAATACAGGCTACTGGAAAGATCAACAAGGGGTTTTCTTTAGACAGGACTGATGGTGATCTCTTTGTGGTGTCCTTGAAAAAAGGTAACCACGGCTTGAAATGGAATCTTTTAAAACGTTTTGAAAATTATTTCAGTAAAAACGATTCCTTTTTTTGTCCTCCCCCCCCAAAAAAAAGTGAGTTAACAACAGTTCTGTATGCTTTAATTGTGTTCCTGTTCTAACAGTAGAGCATGCCGCTAGCAATGCCAAGGTCATGGGATTGATTCCCAGGGAGTGCTAAAAAATGAATGCAATGCAAGCTTTGGGTAAAAATGCCTGCCAGATGCAGAGTAGTATTTTGTGTTGGAAATTGGATTGTGTAAGCTAAGCATTGACATTTGCATTGAATTAAATTGTGGTTAAAATATTAGAGCAATGTGAACATTATGAGTTTCCCAGGAAATGCAATTCATGACTCATGAAACACATGCTTGAATGCGATCTAAGTTGCTTTGGATAAACGCGTCAGCCGAATGCTTAGTAGTAAATTCCATTTTATGCGTTAATGTTTGCGTTGACTTGATTTACGTTGTGTTCCTGTAGCTGAAACAGTAGAGCTATGCCAAGGTCATGGTCATGTTTGATTCCCAGGAAATGCATTACTGATGAAACAGATGCCTTTAATGCAATTCAGGTCGCTTTGGATAAATTCATCAGCCAAATGCACAGTTGTAAATTGCATTGTGCTCTCAAAGCATTGACTTGCATTGTGTTCCTTAGTAGCTTAAAGGGTAGAATAGATCACAGGTTTGATTCCCAGGGACTCACTGAATGCATATCTTGAATGCAGTGTTGACGTTTACATCAACTTGCATTGTGTTCCTGTAGCTCAAACAGTAGAGTAGGTCTTAGGTTTGATGCAAAACTGATGAAATGCATACTTTGGATGCAATAATGATTGATAGCTGCATACTTACAATTCTTAAGTTTAATTCTTAATGTTTTGGTTGTAGTTCCCGAGGGGAGTTTTCCTGCCTGATTCTGTTCTGGTGGTTAGAGCTTTGTCCCTGCTAGAAAGCTTTCTGTTGGCGCTCATAGTGCTGCGCGACCAATGGCCCCCCCATTCATGACTTCCTCTCGCTGCGGCTATTGTCTTCTGGTACATTACTTAAACAAGCACAGGGGGTTTGCTCGGGGCCTCGGGGGGAGGGGGCCTTTTTCCTCCTCACGGCCAGACCTCGAGGTGTGAGGAGGGGATGCTATCGAGTGTCAGGAAGGGGGACCAGACCAGCTTTTCAACCTTCTCTTTAGTGGTTTCGCGTTTCCACATCTCGTGGTGCTGGCGGGGCAGAGTGGGCTGGAGCCGTGCGAAGGAAGGCAAGGCTGGTTTTCCACCTCGCGAGGCCTTGCAGGAATGCTGCATGCCCCTGCTGGACTAGCATATCCACTAACACCGCGCACACAGTCGTTATCACCCTGAGAATAACGCAGGCTAATGTATCCCCTCTCTGCCGTCATTTGACGAGGGGAAGCGACCTTCTTTAACAAACCGTTTCCAGTGATTATGGAGTGCATAAGTGACAGAAAACCAAAGAGAATCACATTTTTGTCGTTATTTGTGATGCTTTGTGGATTTTAACATTGAGATGATTTTGTTTGGATTGCCTTGTGGTTTTTGGTTTTTTAGTTCTGTTTTGAGGCGAGTGACTTATATCCAGTCTTTATTTTGAGTGTCAAAATGTGCCAATTATTTGATCTTATGTTTGATGATGCCTAAAATCACTTGTATCTTTAAAATAAGTTTATTTATGTATTTTATTATGTGTTTTAAACTTATTTAATGGTACAGTTGTACAAAATAGTACAGAAATTAACATTTATTGTTTATTTGTTGACTTGTCGTACTGGCCAGAATTTCAAAATTGGTGTTTTTCTATTTTAAAAAAATTATATAGGCTATTTTATTTTACTTTAAAATATTGCTGTTGTCTTTAATATTATTTGTATAAATTTTTTTATGTATTTGAATTTATTTTTGGAATGTCATTCCTGTTCATTCGTAGTCTTTATCATCTTACAAATCAAGTCATGCTCTTTTCGTCTCTTAATGAATATAGAGTTTCATTCAGAAGCAGCTCACATTACAGCCATTAAATGAGTTGTGAATGCCGTTTCACATTGAACATGTTGTAAATAACATGTGTCTGCTGTTGACACTCGAACCATTTGCTCGTCTGCGTCCCATGCCATCATTCGTCATAGCCGCGTTGATTCAGCAGTCTGCATTCTCACCCTAAACATAGAGGCCATCGCGCGAAGTTGCTCTCAGACCGCACGACGCGGGGTGAATTCGCCCCAGCAGCGAGATCAGAGCTCGCGGTCGTAACTCTGACTGACGTGAGTTGCTAAGTTTATTGCTCCATCGGATGGTGATCCAGGAAATCCTTTCCGAGGGTTCTGTCGGGTGTGTGAATGTGTAATATTGGGATCTGTGCTGCCCATAAACGGCGCTTTCCAACATCTGGATCTCCGCTCGAGTCGAAAACAGGCCGGCCGTGGGTTCACACCCGTTGTTATTGGCTCAGGCGGGGAATTAGCTGCCGTTGTAGACTGCAGCTCAGTGGATTTGTTAGACGGCCAGCGCATAAACCATCTCAAGATAATCCAGATTTAAAGATCTGGGAGTGATGCAAACCTTTTGTTTGCACATGATGGTATTGCCCCCTCAGAAAGCCACCTGGAAATGGCGTTTTCGTTTTGTCACGAAATGTAATCTAGTTAAACCGCACAGTTTTCTTTGGTGCTAGACGGAGTAGTTAATTAAAGCTTTTAACTTGGGTATGTTGTAAAACTCTTAAGTATTGTTGCTCTAAAGGTGACTTTTTCTTTCTTTTTCTTCATACCGTCGCTCGGGGTCTTAAGAGTGCAGATTGGTAATCCCCCGGAGACGCATTA
Organism: Enteromius anoplus; assembly: GCA_032359395.1. NCBI lineage: Eukaryota > Metazoa > Chordata > Actinopteri > Cypriniformes > Cyprinidae > Enteromius > Enteromius anoplus. The sequence continues at coordinate 102,054 of JAUMHG010000032.1, forward strand.
AGCTTTTCTTCGAACTCTTCTTGGCAGCTGTTTTTGTTTCCTAGAACCTTATCAAAACACACCAGCTTTGGCGTAAACGCCCGATGCGTTGTGATTAGCGTGACGTGCTGCGTACTTATTTTAAACCTGGTCGACGCGGTAACAGCGCGTGGTATTTCGGTACGATCTGTCAACCCACACGCTCTGGCACGCCGCGCTCCATTTTAAGGGATGCTGACAGGAACACGGATTGATTTATAGTGTCTCTTTCTCTCTCTGTCAGAGGGTTGGTCTTGTGCTAGTAAATACCCAGGTTATTTTTTCCCTCTTAACACTTCTTAAGGTTTCATTATTTGGTGGATACGTGTTCCTCGAGGCGATCTCCGTATCGCTGCTTCGTAGTTTCGGCGTATTCCTGGCTGACATGCCAACAACAGGATTAGGTTTTTATTGCTATGCGCTGCTGTCGAGCCTCTCTCTCTCTCTCTCTCTTTTTCAGATTCTCCTCGTTGGAGTGTCTTTCTTTGAAAAATTCACGTTTTGCTGCTTGTTTTGTCTGGGCGTAATTGCTACATCCTCACCAATAAATCCAGCGGGAGATAAAGACGAGGAGGTGGGAACCGATGAATCGTGATGGCCTTTCCCCTCTCTCTCTATCTTGCTCTCTCTCTCTGTTTTAATGCTTTGTGATTCAGACACTACCTCTGACAGTCAAGTCATTAAGCGGTGTTTGCTGAGGCAACCGTCACTGTTACTATTACTCATACTTGGAGATTTGAACAGCATAGCTTTCAGTACAGCATTAGAGGTGGGGTTGGGATTTAAGAGCTAGTCTTACTCTGAACCAGTTCTGTTTAAGAAATATTGGTACTGAATGGTTTTCATGACCTTGTTTTTCTTCCAGCAGCACAAGCAGTGGTGTCTTACACATGACCAGATCGCTCTTTTGAACAATTGTTTCATTTTTTCGGTGACAGACCGGCATTTAATCCGAAATCATTCCAAAAAAAGTTTTATTTTAATAAATGATCATTTATTAAATAAGTGTTGCTTTTGTGTGAGGCTTAGATGGGTGTATTGTCTTTCAAAAGTACTAAAATAGTTAATTTAATGCTCCAATTAATTGTTTAAGGAGCTGCAAATATAATTGTAAAGGTCCTTTACGAATTAAGATCTTGTCTTACTCTGAACCAAATTAGTTTAATGAAAAATATAAAATATTAAATTGAATGTCCGGTTTTTCCTGTACGTTATAATGCTGTGTTTTCTGAAACCACTAAAGTTTTCAATACGTTTTATTTAAACTACTCGAACGATTAATCGCATCTACAATAAACAATTCTGTTTACATATTACATGTGTGCCTTAGGTCTGAGTGATTTAATTCTCAGTTTATTTATATATATATATATATATAGACACACACACACACACACACATACAGCATGTATTTTCAATTATTTACATATTTATTTTGATATAATTTATATAATTTTCTATACATGCGGATGCGTGATTATTTAACAGTTCTATTTTAAAAAACAAAATAGTATAGAATTGTTTTAGTATTTGTAATTTTAATATTTAATATTTTGTTTTCATATTGTTATTATTATTAATTAATATTAAAATTTACATAGGCTAATTACACTTTTCCCCATCTAAGTCACGCTTCCCTTCATTTATTTTATAAATACAGCTAGTGAATGATTTTCATGATGTTTGTCAAGAAAAATCTAATTTGTGATCTTGAGCTCATTTCATTGAAATGCCATTAAAGCTCTTAAATCCAAGAGCTTCAGAATTGTTTTGTTATTTAATAAAAAAAAAAAAACTAATAAAAAAAAAATACTAATACAGAGATTGCTCCTTCAAAAGGACCAGAATCATCCCTGCCTCAAAGCTGCATGACACGGTTGTTATGTAAATACTGTTAATATTTAAATGACACAAACAAATTGACACATTGCTATAACGATCAAGCATTTGAATCTTGCTGTGGCGGCGAGGCCTGCGGAAGACATCAGAGAAATGTGAAACAAAGCCCTTTCATGGCCGCCTCTCCCCTCCCTCCTGTTTTTCTCCATCTTTCTTTCTTGCTCTCCCTCCCGTCCTCATGTGCTCACTCGGTCGAGTGTGTGTGTGTGTGTGTGTGTGTGTGTGTGCGGCGAGCCGTGGGGGAAGGGAAAGGAAGAGCGGGCGAGAGAGAGAGCAGCTGTCCTTCGCTGTCAACCAGTGCTTTTTCCAATGCGCCTCGTTCCGTGAAGAGAGCGGGGGGAGGCTAAGATCCATGCTGCTGCGAGGAAAAGTGGTTTTCAGTGCAGAGACGCCGTTCAGTTTTCTGTTCCTTGCCGTTGACAGTGTTTTAGATGTGTGTGTGTGTGTGTGTGTGTGTGTGTGTGTGTGCTCCTCCACCAGTGCATTCAGCCAGAGCGACGGCCATGTTTGAAAAGTGCTCGATTAAGTTTAATTTTTTTATGTTTTGTCACGTTAAGGTATCTAAATAGAAGGCATTAAATCTTTAATAATAATGTTGCAATATGCTTCAAAATCGTATCTTCCTATAGTAAGCCTGTGAGATCGCTGACACGCAATTTTAACACGCTAATATATTTAATCATTTACTAGCTAAAACTGCAAGTAAAAAGAAAAAGATAGCTGCAATACAAACCAGATTAATACATTCAAATGACAAAAGACACACCAATTTATAACATCAAGCTGCAAAACGAAACTGTTTTGTAACAGTTAAAAATAGCTGGACAACCGAAGCTAGACCAGTGTAATTCACACATGGCCGTGTGGTGGCTGTCTTTTTAGTCAAGTGACAAATGGCAGTCAAGTCATAAAATTTTTTTAATATGACGGTTATGTGAGCATCATCTACAGAAACTATCATCGCTTTCTTTAAAAACCTCCCGTTATAATCGGTGAAGCTGTCTACACTGCATGATAAATAAATCTCTGATGCTTGTCCTGCACGCACATCTGCACTGCGTGAATTCAGTCAGCGGGTTTCTGTGAGGACTCATCTGAACGCCTCTGATTGGCCGCTGCATTCATAAACTCAACGGAATCGCGCGGGATTGGTTATATCAGACAACACTGTAAAATACGGAAAAATAAATATACCCTACATTTTATTATTTATTATTTTTATTTATCATTTTCCTGAGCCCCCAGGGCTTTCCGAACCCAAGTTTGGGAAACCGTGACAACAAAAATGTTTGTTTTTCATAATATTTAAAAAAAAAAATACGTTTGCGTTCTCCGCTCTCATGCGGCAATGTTTTTCTCTTGCTGATGTAAGCAAGGCCGTGTGGGCGGGGCAGTGACATCACAGCTCACGATATATTGGAAGGAGATATCTCATGGCTTGCCAAGCACACATTTTGGTCCAGAAATATGTCAAATTATTTGTGTTAAATGCCATTTCATGTTGTTATCTTCATAGAAGTGTAAATAAAGAAGGGGAACACAAAACATGGCTGAAAAGAGAGCAGGACAGTGTGAAAGAAACCCATTCACGGCTTGTTTCTGAGATCAGCAATCTCCCTTCCCTCATCCCCGTCTGTTCCCGAGTTGACAGCGGCCAGGAAGCCTGTACTCCATTAAAACAAAGCTTTTCCAGTTGGGAGAGGAGGGGAGGTCTGTCTGTTTTCCTGGAATATCTCCTCGTTTTGGGTCTCTTGCTCCTCCTGGGCCAAGCCTCCAAACTTTTTGTGTCTTCTCCGCAACGAGAGCTTACTCGCCTCGCTGTAAATCCTCGGCTGGTGTTTACACGAGTGTCTGCAGTGACCTTTTCTCATCTCATTTCTTTCCCTGTCTCTCACACCCCCCACCCCTGTAGTTCCTCCCCTTCCTCTCACCCCTCATGCAACTTTGGCACAGCGTCTGGGCTCTTGAACGGAGAGGCTGTTAAACTCTCTCACCGCACAATTTGCGAACGCTGCCCCTGGGTATTTTAGGCCCCTGGGTTAGCGAGCCAGGAAACGCCCATGCTGTCCCGTCTACGGCTCAAACAGAGAGAAAGACTCGTCTGAGCTGCAGTTATGAAAGCAAAGGACATCCAGACAACAAACGCCGCCAGCTAGGAGGGTAAGAACTCGGGAGACAAAACTGTAGCCTTCAGAAAATGGACTGACTTGACTAACATCCACATTGAATCGAGTGCAGTACTAAAACGTACTTCCATTTTCATTGTGTTCTCTCAGTGCACTAGCAAACCAGACATCATTTGATTGAATGCAAACCGCAACAACAGGCTAATCTTTGTTTGTTGTGTTTATATTTCCAGGGAACATGTGGCATCACGCCACGGTGCATGCGGCGCAATTACTATCAGCAAAGATATCTACACTACACACTTTGTGATAACAGAGATAGCTTTGTTGATAGAGCAATCGCTTCCAGTGTAGATTATTGAACCCATCTGGCAAGCGGACGTTCACGTCTGATCTTGAGACATGTTTTTCGAATTTGAACTAGTTTTAATACAACACTCGTGGTGCGAGATCCTCACCGTTAATAAAGACATTAAAAGAGCAACATGTCAGAACCTAAGGATTATTTCCCCTTGTGTTATGTTTGAAATCTAGGTTAAAGTCAAAATGACCCTAACTGGATTCAATACTTTTCACCAAAAATCACAGCATGATAAGAAAATCAGGTCGAACCTTTTACAGTAACACTTTTAAAACTTGTCAATTTGTAAATTAGCGCTATCAAACGAGTGAAAATAAGTTTTTGTTTACTTAATATATACGTGCGTGTGTGTGCTGTGTATTTATGTATATATATATATATATATATATATATATACACACATATAGAGCAAGTATTTAAAAAATATATATTTGCATGTATTTACGTGTGTATATTTATATTCATATAATTTATAAACGTAAAATTTGTCTTTAAAAAAAACACAATTATTTTATGTATAAATAAACACATAATTAACACACACACATGTAAAATATTTTGGATGTGAACACTAATTGTTGTAAATGTAATCTTTTTCATTGTGCACCAAGATCATTGGTTTAATTCACAGCGAAATTATCTTGCTTATTCTAATATAAAAAACATTTTTCATTTATTTGAATGAAAGCATCCGCCAAATGCAGACATGTAAAGTTCTGACATAATAGATCTTATTTATTTTGATTTTGAATTGCAGGTAGAATTGACCTGCGAACATAAATATCATAGTAGAAACTCATCCCACAGGACCTCAAAGTGTCTGAACTTTGCAGACACTAAATAATTATTTTTTAACCATATTTCCGACAGTTCAGTTTTGTGTTACGAGCTACATGACAGTGTTTACACTACTATTTTACTAAGTTGCAGTTTTAATTTTAGTGATAATAATAATTTTCCGTAATTTAAAATCGTTAAAGAGCATGTCCTAGTATTTTACCCAGGCTTTAAACAATCACCCGATAACCCCATGAAGCGTCTTTTCTCGCGGGCTTCAGTTTGCACGCTCGCATTAGAACAGACAAGATCTACAAACGGGTCAAGGCAGAGGAACTTGGTGAGTCAGGCCATTGATTGTGTGCTGAAAGGAGAACATGAGCATATCTGTTTCATGCTCGACTTTGTCTTTGTGCTTTTGTGTGAATGTATGCCACTCCCCTCACCAGTTCACACTGTTCTCGCGTGGAAACGGCGTGGCGTTAACCGAGGTCAGGACTGCACAAAACCACAATGTTTTATTCAGCTGTTTACCTCACTCTCGCTCTCCTTCCTCTGCAATCCAGCCTCACCGCAGGCCGTCACACGCTCAGGCCGTTGCATGCAAGCCTATTGGATAAGTCCAGACTGGCCCCCCCCCTGCTTGTTTCTCTTTTGAGGGAACTTTTTTTTTTCTTTTTGCCTTTTGCATTTTTCTTGGAGATGTGAAACGCCTATTCATGCACAGAGTGAATTTGCCAGATTTATTCGAGCTTGGTTTTGCACTCTTAGTGTAAAAAGTCTTGATCAACTACACGTTGAGTATCTTCGTTGCTTGGAGTTAGACGAGGTCTTTGCAGCAGTGTTGTTTTAGTAGTATTAACATACTAATAAAATATTATTAGTAGCCTGTATAATATAAGTCGTTATAAGTATACAAATATTATTAATACTTTCAATTAGCAATTTTAAGTGTTTTTTCCTCATATTAATCATTATACAATTGTATCATATTAATATAAATATGTAAATATTTTAAATATATATTCTGCATGGGTGTGTCTTTATACATAATATATACACAGAATATACACACACATGTATCATATGAACAAAAACTTTTATTTAGGATGTAATTAATCATTGCCCAGAATTAATTTAAAGTTTAGTAATTATCAGCATATTTCTCAAGTTTTTTTATCGAATATTGCTAATGCAGTTAACAGAAACATATATTCTTCAACCCGATTTATTCTCCATGCAAACATCTGATAAACAGTAATAAAACTATCTCTCATGCTCTCTGTAAATGCTGTATGTCTTCATGAACAGCGAGCCTTGTTGTGCAGATTGCTTGAATTTCCTTCTGCCGCCTCTGTGTTTGGTCTACAAACCGAATCTGACATCAGATTATTTATCAGAGAACAATCTGTGCCTTTTAAGAGGAGGATATCACACTTAATGCCCTGCTCAAATCGGAGCTATTTTGAAATAAATCCACAGCTGCGGAAGAGCGCTGTCGTTTTTTTTTTTTTTATATATATATATATAAGCCAATTCGTTCTTAGAGCCTGAGATCACAAGCTTCCTTTTTTCCTCTTCAAGGAACTCTTAAAGAAACGCAAATTTAATTTAAGATTATCGTAGACCATTGTGTTAAGCGATTGTTTGCTAACAGACGCTATGCTAATTGCCAGCTAATAAGCGTCTGCATTGAACCCTGCGTTTGGTGAACTAACGTTTTAAAGCTCTGGCTGGGGCTGCCATGTTCTCATTTACAACACACACCGATAATGAGCTCGCCTGGTGTTGTATCTCCCTCTAGTTCTGATGTATCTGTCCGCTCCGGTGGTTGACTGTGGAAAAACTTTGGCTTCTCTCCGACAGGTACACTGACAGGTGCGCTGGCAGGTTAACAGGACCAGTGTCCGTCTGGGCCTGATGAGGTCAGACTTGGAGAGACGGCTGCTTTAATGAGCATTACAGCATTGGTCTGAGACTCTAAAAAAAGGAAGTTATAAAGTTTTTTGATTTGAAGCAACAAAGCGACCTAAAAGGGTTAGTCCACTCCATTATTAATGTTGTCATTAATCACTTACATGTCGTTCCAAACCCATAAAAGCTTCGCAATTTAAGATATTTAGGATGAATACTGGGAGGCTTGTGACTGTCCCATTGACTTCAAAGTAGGGATGGGTGCTGAGAACCAATATTTTAGCTTCAGGTTGTTTTATCTTCATATACTTTGTATAAAAAAACTCTGAGCTTTTATACAATCGCTAAAATTCCAAAAAAAATTACATTTCACATCGTACCTTTTGGACCAAATAATACTTATTTACACTGTCACGGTCCAGAGAAGTATGAAAGACATCGTCAGAATAGTCCATCTTCCATCGGTGGTTCAATTCAAGTTTTATGAAGTGAAGAGAATACTTTTTGTACAGAAGGAAAGCAAAAATAACAACTTTATCCAACAATTCATCACCATAATGCTTCGATCTGAACAAAAACAGCAAGTGTTTGGAACGAGGATAAGTGCTAAAAGGTATTACCCACAGCACAAGAGATTGAACTGCTGTCAGTCTGAATGTCGCTGTTGCTAAAGAGTTGTGGTTTTAGTAAGAGAGACGCTATTTATCCAAGTGTGTGGTGGGGTTTTGTTTTCTGCAGACATTTGTGTGTGTGCAAGCCGGGAAGGACGGGGAAGAGAAAACAACAGAGTCATGCCTTTTTTATGTTGCATTTTTAAAAATGCATCAGGCATAAATGTTTAAAGGCAGGTGCCGGTTCGGTTCAGGCTCTCGGAGAGTTTGCTGCTGCTCTCACCTCATCTCTCCCTGACAGGACCCAAACTTTACTGCCAGACAAACGAAAAGTTTTGAGAAATGCTATATGAATTCTCCAGAGAAATGGCGGAGCATTGTTTACAACACTTGTAGCACTGAGGCTTTCTGTTTTTTTTTTCTTCCATGTGCATTTGAGAGATGACGATGAGAGCAAACAGTAGGAAAAATCACATTTTGTGCAAGTATGCGAATGCATATTATACAGATCTACATTATGTTTTTTGAACATGCACCGTAGTAGTATCATGGTAATCTTTTGAAAGTTGCAAAGATTCCATGGTGGATGAATATGGTAAAGCACTGCCATCGCTTGAAGGAGCTGTTAACCTTTCTGTTTTTCACCCGTCTTTGAACTCTTCGTTTATGTCAGCGACCTGCTTTTGGTTTTAGGTTTGCGTGTCATTTCTGCCAGACCTTCGGTTAACCTGTTTGGTGCATTTTGCAACCGTGCAGTTGAAAGTGCTGTTCTCATGAAATGCGTGCGTTTATCTGTTAGTGAAAGGTGGAGAGAGAACTTTCGTTATGATTCAAATCTGAGAGCTCTGGCAAATTTCACTGCTGCTCCTCTCTCTCTCTCTCTCTCTCTCTCTCTCTCTCTCTCTCTCTCATTCTCTTACTTAATTGTCCTTGTATCCGTAGGGCTATGAAGGTGCAGTCGGGGGGGGGGGGTGAAGGGATTTATGAGGTGTTAGCAAGAAGGGGCCCCCCTGGCCTCCTGCGCTCTCTGTGCTAGAGAATGTCAAGCGTTCTGTGAACTGCGTCGCAGTGACTGCTCAACTGTGGAATGTGTTTTCAGTTCACAGTTTATCTCCCAAACCTGCGTGTCCATGTAGTTCCTTGGCTTACACCCTGAACTGTGAAACAAAGAGATAGTCTTTGTCACTTTCGGGAAGGAAAACGCAACGGCTGCAAGAAAATGCAGTGTGACTGAAGCCACCGCTTTTGCAAAGAAGATTTGTTACAGCCCGGCTGAGTTTGAGTAAAGCAGAGTGTGCGATTGTCCATGTAGTTCCTTGGCTTACACCCTGAACTGTGAAACAAAGAGATAGTCTTTGTCACTTTCGGGAAGGAAAACGCAACGGCTGCAAGAAAATGCAGTGTGACTGAAGCCACCGCTTTTGCAAAGAAGATTTGTTACAGCCCGGCTGAGTTTGAGTAAAGCAGAGTGTGCGATTGATTCAGAATTCCAGCTTGAGAGCTGCCTTGAAAAGCCTCACCCTGGACCCCTCGGTCTATTCAGAGTCCCGTGTGATTGCCGTTAACCTCCCCTCTCTTTCCCCCGACTCTGAATCCTCTCCACTCCACCTACTTGACGCTTTCGCGCGGAGGATTAGACAAGGAGTGCTTTGGTTCCCACTTGGGGAACTGCGCAGGGGCTTGCATTCCTGCAGCCCTCCATCGAAAGCAGTCTGGGACACAAAGCGGGCATGTGTTCTCTGCCAAGGGACCTGATGGCATTTCTGGGCCTCTGAGTCTCTCTGGATTAGCGCCCTGGAATCTGGCTTCCTGGAAGCAGCGAGCCAGACGGGCCCCGCCAGCGGTACCTTGTCACATGCTCGGCCATCCATCTGTAGACGCTCTATCAGGCGTTTGTGAGGAGGACCTTGTCCTCGACACAGATATTCAGGGGTCCGTACTTCATACCTTGCTTAATACACCTAAAGATAATTCTAAGATGTTACTGTGTTCGACAAAACATTAAAATATTATTTTAAAATTATTATTTTTTTATTTTATTTTAAATTATCTACCAATAGAGTACTCTTGTAATAAAGTAGCTGTGGCTGGGACAGATTTGAATTATTTACTGTTTACAAGAAAGAAGGCTGCTTTAAGGTTACAGACCTGTTGCTGTGAAAGCAACTCCAGGATGAGCTTCGAAGAACCATCCAATCAGAGATCATGCCAAATCGTCAACAATCAAATCCAGCTAACTGAGTTGATGTACAAAGAACAGACCCCTGGTATCTGCTCGATGTTTAATTCCAAAAAGCTTATCCAAATACTGCAATAAAAGGACTCCCGGAAGAGCCAAGAATCAGAGCCTAATATCAGATGTCTGCCAAGCATTTGTAACTATGGTTACCAAACGAGAGAGATGAGTTTCTGAAAAGAGTGGAGGTGAACAAAGAAACCTTAGATGTACTTTTTTTAGTTATGCAGAACTGTACCAGAAGAACCTGTGTAACGTATTCCATATTTTTTTCCAAGAACTTTAGACATTAAGTAACTTGACTTGAAGAGGTTTTATATGGCCTTCAACACATTGTGCACCGAACAGGGTCAACTGCATTTGGCCCAATTTATTGCCCTCCTAACGGAATAAAAGACACCAATGGATTCTTACTCCATCCTTTACAAGTTTCAAATGCATGACCTAAGGCTTTCTCCGGAACGACTCAGTTTCCGGCACTCAGCCAGTGTTTTTCGCTCGGCAGAAGATGCGAGGGTTTGACCCCACAAATCACCACCAATCTGCTTCCACCTTGGACAGAGAAAGCAAAGAATTTTTGACATTCTTACGTTTCATCTGGCTCTGCTGTTTGGTTTGAGGAGGATTTGTCCCTATTACATACCCAGAGAGCCCTGTGGTTAAAACCACAATGGCTTTTCCTACCATTCCTGGCAGAGCAGAGGTGCTGAGCCCCAAAAGATAAACCACCTGTCATCATTTGTGCCTGAATGAACTCGTCTTATTTGCGGTCCTGTAGGTCAGCGCTGTTTTAGATGCAGCCTCCCTGAACCCCAGCGACGTTTGCATTCCCAGAGTGTTTTCGTAAGTCTTGGGCCAGCACATATTCCTTGCCCTTTTTTTCAGTCTGGTTTGATTGAAGTGTTCACTCTCTTGCCCTCGTTCTCTGTCCCTCGCTCCCCCCCTCCTCTCTGAGTCAGAGTTGATTGAAAGCAGCTCTCTCTCGCGCTCCTGGAGTGCTTGCCTGCAGGCTTCCCTCCAGAGTACACTTAAGGACTTTTCCACTCCTTCTGACAGGCATCAGTAATCAAGTCCTTGTCCTGATCCAGGAAGCGTGTGTTGGTATTCAGGGCCTGCCGTCTCTCTCTGGCTGCCGCTGAGATCGGAGCAGCATGCTGGTAATTCATATTCGAGAGTGTCCTCGTGCTGCACCCTTCTCTGAGGAGCCGTCAGAATAAATCCGGCTATTCATCAAAGTCCTGTAGATCTGCCTGTCTCAGCTTGGTGAAAACGGAGATGCTTCGACACATACACCAGATACATTTGGCTGCTCAAATTCTGTTCATTGTGCGGTATGAGAAAAGCTTGAATTATTAAATTCTTTTATCAGCCCCCGTAGGTCTTCTTTGTTAATCACATGGAGAAGAGAAATATATTAAAGACTTTTACTGGACTTGTGCTGACAATTAGGGGAGAGGGATAATAAGCAAGGAAATGTCTGAGGGATGGATTGCTAAAGTTTGTGATTCGGATGCAATTGACTTTTTCATGATTTGTATTATAGGTTTATAAGCTGTGGACACTTTATAGGTGCTAGGGTTTCCTCTTTCTCTCTAGGTGAGAATATTTTTTTTTTCTTAGATGAGATAAAACCTTGAAGGAACAGTTAAGAGCTGTTAGACCGCAACAGCTAAACGTCACGCGGAAAGATGTCTCACAGCCCATTCTTGTTAACTAAAAGACCTGCCATTATTAGTCCATTTAAACCTTGATAGCTTGCTTGTTGACTTTGTGCAGCTACTTGATCCCTTTATCTTAAACGTATCCCTTAATCTTAATCAAATCAGTCCCAATATATAAGGTTAGTCAACATCAAGCTCTTGATTACTGTGTGAATATTTGCATTAACTTGGCTCAACTAACATCTTAAACGGTAATGGTAAAATGACGTTTCACATTATTCCATGTGACCTTTAAATGCGTAAAAAACGTTTCCTTTGCAGTTTGGTGAAATACTCGTTTTTTGAAGTGCCTGAAAAGAAACCCTCATGCAAGCGTCAAAACTTTTTTGCTATATATGGGAGTTTTCGAGGAATTGCTTCTATTGTTCGTTACAATGTATTCGGTCTTCTCGCTTATTTGTCCGAAAGCTGAAAAAGCTTTATTTGCTATTTTTGGCAGAATAGTTTCGGTTGCCGAACATTCAGAGCATCCCGATGCGCTACCTCAAAAGGAAGAGCTGTTTTTTATTGCCCAGTGTGTGACTGTGTTTGAAGTAACAACAGGGGGTGCAACAAAAACTGACCCCTTAGCCTAGGAAAGGCCACATCAAAGTCCTCAACCCTGTTCTGGAGGCAAGCCAGACTCTCTCTCTCTCTCTCTCTCTCTCTAATCTGTGGTTCACCTCTCCTCTGAGTGCAAGAAGGCACTCTGGGTTCTCATTTCCTTTTGTCTCTCTGCCCTGCAAATTGATCCCTTGGCTCTGGATGAAATGGTGCAGTTGCTGAGTTCTCTGATTAAGCCCTTTTTTCCTTTTAAGGATCTGCCTCAAAAGAGGAAATTGGGTTTTGTTCTGAGCCAAGAAAGCTGGTGCTTGCAGAATGCAGTATTTCATGGCTAATCTCTAGAATTACTTCTAGAGTTCATGAGATTATGACCTTAACCAGAATTTTAGGTCTCTGTCAGACGGTAGAGGCTGTGGAATAGTTATCCAATTATCGGCTCAAACTGGCAGAGGTTCCAGGGAAACCAGGAATATTCAGAGTTGCGCTGGGTAATGCACAACCTCTTGACTTGAGTATAGCTCTATTATTTAGGGCCTGGAGCAGCCCAATGCTTGGTATTTGCTCTCGCAGTTTGAAATGAGAAGGCATCCGGAGATTTTTAAACTTGAGCAGTCTTTGTTTTGCATTTATAGTTTTTTCGAATTGATGCTGGAGGTCCACTGGATTCAACAACTTCCCATAATTCCATGGGCTGTTGAATCTGGGATCGAGAATGTGGCCAGAATTTCCTCTTGGCTCTGCAGTGTGCTGTCTGTTGTCCTAACTTCTCTCTTTCCCTTCCTACTCTTCTCTCTTTCTCACCCCTCCCTTCCTCCCGCTGCCACCCTCCTCCCGTCCTCTCTCATTTAGTTTTATCTGGGCATTAGCGGATTAAGTGCTTGAACTAACGAGGTCATCAAACTAAGGCTTCTTTCTCAGAAAGGCAGAGCGAGAGTGTGAAAGAGATTTTCTAGTTTCAGAGACCATGTTGTGGATACCGTCTTCCCATGAGCATTTGGTCCACCCAAGGGACGGCATCTGCCAAAGGATTCTCATGGTGCAATGACACACAAACATTCATCTTTAATCAGTCATTGCCTTACCCCCAGTGTCTATTTATGCCTGTTCTTACCTGTCACTCAGAGGGGAGATAACGTTCTTGGCAGCTATGGGCATCGCAACTTTACCAGGGGACTTACTCTCCCTACCTCTTGCTCTCTCACTCTTTGTTACTCTGAAAACCGTTCATTCAGGGTTTGCCTACTATACTTCTAAAACCTCACTTCACTTCTCTGAAAATTTGAATGCATGCAAAGCATCAGCCAGTGTCAGATTCACGGAGTAGGTTCCCTGGCAGAGTCATGTGCTCATTTTGCTAAAGTGGCTTTGTTTGAAATGGGCATCTTGGTAACATTCGATTTGACTTGTTAAAAAGAGACGCTTCTTTGTGAGATGACTGTGGATGTTTCTGTTCCATTTCATCCAAAATGGATAACACATACTTTAGTTGAGGTGTTATTGTCAGTAAAGGAGGTTGTTGCAGCAGGCATCGGCGATGTTCGCTGACTGATGATGGGAAGTCATGTTTCTCTCTGTGGGTGAAAACCAAGGGGTGAGTCTCTTTCAATTTCTCATTACCCTTATATGCTTCGCTCTCCCTCTCTGGGAGGTTGCCCCTCCTTTCTGCTTTGTTGAACAGTAACAGGAAGCCTTTGAGAGGCTATAAATAGTTGGCACTCTCTCTCCTCCTCTCGTTCTCTCTCCATTTTTCTCTCTCCCCCTCTGTAAATCCCTGCAGATAGCTCACTGTAAGTGACAGGTCCGTTGTTGACTGGGGATGCAGTATTCAACCTCCCCCTAGCCCACGGTGCACCAGCAGTGTCGGCTGACTGCCAGCGCCCAGCAGATAAACTCTGCCTGAAGAGCTTCTCCAAGCCCTGCCAAGTCCAAAAACACCCAGGGCGCTTTTTCCCCTCCTCTCTACCCCTTCCCTCCTCCTGCTGTCGGGGCGAACAAGCGGTGTCCTTGTACCGCAGCTCTCAACATTCAAGAGCGGTGTCAGTTACTCAGGGATCCTTCAGAGAGAGGGCTGTTTGAGTAGGTGGGGAAAATAGAGGGAGGACAAGGTGGGAGGTGAAGTAAACCGAGAATGCGAGAGGAGAAAACGATAGGTAGGTTGGTTTTTGAAGTCTGTGGCGTTCAAGCCGCTCTGAGAGGTAAGCTTGTGGTTGTTAAAGACAGTTTGAAGAGAGTTTGTGTGTCATGTAAGGTCTGGCAGCTGAGAGTTGCGGTGGGGTGGAAATAGTATCACGGTCTAAGGGTCAGCTCCGCCTTGCGTGGAATGCTAGTCCTCCCTTTTTGGCCTCTCTCGCTCAAGCTTTGAGTTTTGCTCTGAGTACCGGTTATTGAATTTGTAATTCACAAATCATTTTCATTCTTGACTCTTAACCCCAGAATAGACAAGTCTAACAAAGCATGCATTTTCACTGTTACTCCGTTTTCAGCAGCTCGCTTTTTGCTGATAGCTTATCTGTAAATGCTACCCTCAAATCTTTGTTCTTATTGTGATGTTTCCGGTCTGGTTTGACTTATTTCTAATGTTTCCATTTTTAGCATCCTGCGAGCGTTTCCTGATTCTGCAATTGTTTTGCTTTCATCTCACTGCATAAAGAGAGCTTCTGCTATCACTGCTGGTCCGATCCACTGCAAGGTGTGCCAACTTTCAAGCCGTTGAGCCCAAGGTTGTTTGTTCAGTCAGATGCCTTGGCTTTAGATGCAGCTCACCGCTGTTAGCCTCGTGCCGTCTTTCAGTTCGCCTGATTAGCAGATAGCCGGCGACAGCTGGAGTAAATGTTATTCAGTGCTTGTTTATGGCTGATGACCAGCAAACATAGCCAAAAGGTTTTAAAGGTTAAAATTCTCACTTTTAGCCAGTTTAGACATGCAAGATGTTATTAGTAAAGCATCTTACCTAACACTCCCCAGTTGTTTTAGCTTGCGCTAACATCAAACTCTGTTGAAATCAATTGTGAGTTAAGTTTTCCAAATCAGTTGCTTATAAGGTTACTATGTAGGCAGTAGATGAGGTTTGAGGTAGTATATCTTGAGATAAAAAATATCCTTATGGCTATTCCACTCATTTTGTGTTCAAGTGTTCATTACAGATCATTGACGAATAGGATTACAAATGAGATTAAATCTGTTTGTGATTGTTGGCATGTGCTGGGTTGTTATCCAACATTTAGACAAGTTAATCTCCTCTGGAACGTTCTAAAGCCTAACACCAGTTCCCTGTTCAGTCCACATTGCCAAATTCCAAGAGCTGTTTCTTCTCCTCAGTCCCTCAGGGCTCCTTATCTTTATCAGCTCTTTCTTGACCCACCCCGCCCTCGTTCCACCCCCTACTGCTGGTGCACCAGTGGCTGACCTTGAATGTGGGTTATTATTGTAATGAGCCTTGCTTGTGTGGAATGACCTGAGGTCAGGTTGGCGGAGAAAGGTTGGGGTGGTCCAGTAGTTTTACTGGAACCCTGTTCAGTTTTGTGTTCAACAAAGTTCGAGTGCGTAACTTCTGGATGTGAACGGGTTTTGTCATGAAGTGGGGGTTTGTAAGCATTTTGAACTACGAGTCTTTTTTGCTGGCTCATTCCACTTACGCCTACAGCTTAAATGGTGCAAAACAAACTTCAAGAAGCCAGAGCTCTGACTTTCGCTGCTGAGTGCATTAGTGTGTTATTTTTTTTAAACTTAGTGCTTAAAAATGCATGCAAAAGTTGTCGTGACCATGTAGCACATCAGCGTTACGTAACAGCGACAGAGATGATAGTTCCAAATCGCTACCGACCGACCGATTTCTACTGGTTAATTGGGTCTTCTGGTATATCACCCACTAGGGCTGCACGATTTTGAGAAAAAACCTAATTGCGTTTTTTCTGACAAATATTGCGATTGCGATGCGATTTTTCGATTTTTGGGTTTGATACTTCGATAAGTGCATAAAACCTAAAATTATCAATAAAATATGTTACTTTTACGAC
>JAUMHG010000032.1:132708-154191 GCA_032359395.1 Enteromius anoplus
TAATATAATACTTTGTTCAAATAAGTTAAATAATTAAAATATATAGATGTATTAATATTATATTCAATAAATTCTTTCCTGTACATAAACTGATAAATGATGGCACAAGATGATGCTAAAATAATCAAAAAATGTCCTAATATAATAATAATTAAATAAATAATAATAAAAAAATGAATGAGTAAATATTTAATATGTAATATATTGAATATCCAAAATTGACCATTTTAAATAAATCGATCTAATATGGGCTGATAACCTATATAGTACCGATCTCTAATGAGCATTTTGTGCCGTTTGATTGGATTTAAAGAGCTCTTTGTTGTTGTTGGCTCTCATTGAGCTCTTTAACGCTCATCAGTGTTTTCTGTCTGGTGTCAGTGGGTTTAACATGACCTTTCAGTAGTCCTCAGGTATAGATGTTTGTGGAAGTAGCGTAGCAGAGGACAGGTGTTCAAATGCGACACCCTCGGTCTAATCCTCCAGTAATCCCAGCTGAAGCCATGTGTTCGCTTTCTTACTGCCGACACACTAAAGCACAGCCAGCGGACGCCATCTAACTGAAGAGAAGTAGCTGAAGGAGAAGAAAAGCGTCCAATGAAATCGCCTGGATTTAGAGTGCGTGACTCTGCAGGTCCCTCACAAACACTGTGGTCTTGTGAATTTTTAGTAACACGACTGTAAATTCAAGAGCGCTCGCTGGGGAAGGGAGGGAACGCTCAACAAGGCCAGCAGTGTTTTCATCCAGCACCATTGAGTTCATTCAGCAAGCTGTTTTTCTTCAGTGCCATTCAATTCAAAATAGGTCTTATGTTTCTTTTCATAAAAGAGTAGTAGAAATGAGTGCTGTCAGAATTAGCACATTAGAAGACTCGTCTTTCCAGGTTTATGGTGTTAAAAATATTTCTCTTAAATATAGCTCTTAAAGTAACAGCAGCCAAATAATCTAATAACCAGCTGCTGAAAACTTTTTCACTTCCTACTTGCTGAAGGCATTTATTATAATAGGTTTGTGAATATAGTTTTAAGTGAACTTATTTTTTAAAGTCTAATAGATGTTCGGATATGCTGTTGTGTTGGTATAATCGACATTACAGTAGTCAGTGGTTAAATATGGAGGGGGCGGAGAAGAACAATTTCCGTAGTCAGTAGTGTGGGCATTCAGCCAAAAATATACTGTATTTATAGGTCTGTATTTTTTTATTTTTTTAATCTGCTCTTTTAATAACTGTTCACTGAAAGTGTTTTTTTTTTTTTTTTTTTAGGAATTTCTTTTTTTTAATGATTTTATATTTATTTATAATTTTTTATTTCTGAATTTGGCTGGCACTTTTATCCAAAGCAACTCGCATTGCCTTCATTCCATCAGTTCATGACCTTGGCACTGCGAACACCAGCTGCTTGATCAATTAAAGGCCTCTTCTGGCTTTGGATAAGCAGTGAGTCACAACAGGAACTAATGTTTATGCTTCTTCAGTCGTCTCTCAATAACAACTTTTACTCTGTACAGAGTTTACATTATTTTTGTGGTACAGAATACACATTCTCCTAAATGTGGCCGTGAGATCTTAGTTTTTTTTGGAAAGAATAAACAATGCAGCATTAAAAAGCTTTAATTCAATTCAACAAAAGCCATAATTAGATTATGAGAGGGTAAGAGCGCTGGTGAAAGCGGAACAGCTGCGGAAGCTCATGATGAACCTGACGGACATGAGTAATAATCACAGAGCGCTAATGTCTCTTGGCACTAAGGTTAAATAATCCCAGGCTCTGTTCTGTTCACATACTTCGCCCTCGCCGGGCTGATAATTGCTGTAATTGAACATAGAGGTTTGACGTATAGCCTAATGTCAGCTTATGCTTTCATTGCTGTCTGTTTACAGTGTCTGTAAGTGCATTACTTATCCTCGCTTTATTCCCTTTACCTTCCTTGAAATGCATGTTAATTTCACATCTAACCATGAATCAGTTTCTTTTAGAAGCCTTCAAACTTGTTTATTCTGGTATTACTGCAGAAATAACTTGAGATCAGTAGTCTTGTATTAGTAGTAGAAATATTCATATGCATTTCTATATTTAGTGTGCATTTTAAGCCCATATTCATTATATAACTGTAACTTTTAGTGTGTTTTGGTCAGCAGCTAAAGTAATAAAGTTAATAATATGTAAACATTACATAAAAGTATATACAATGTAATATAAAATCATATATATATATATATATATATTAGTGCTGTAGTAATTGAATGTTTTTTTATCCTATATGTGTGATTTTATCATCACTTGCTAACTAAATGCTTTTCTGAATTCTCCCACAGATGGAGTCTCCGGTCTCCACGCCGGCCCCGCCACCGCTCCACCTCCTCGCTCCAGTCGGCAACAGTGAGATCTCGTCCTCGTGTGAGCAGATCATGGTCCGCACGCGCTCCGTGGCCGTCAACACCTCTGACGTGGCTCTGGCCACCGAGCCCGAGTGTTTGGGTCCCTGCGAACCTGGGACCAGCGTCAACCTGGAGGGCATCGTCTGGCAGGAGACCGAGGACGGTAAGGACAGATGGATGCTACACGTATATAGGCTATAGGTTATATTTCATGTTGACTCATGCCAGTTGAAATGAATACTAGGGCTGCTTGATTTGGGGGGAAATCGAATCACAATTTTTCTCCAATTTGGGATTTACAGAGCTTCAGAAATGCACTCTTTGGCAAAAAAAGGTATTTTAATTATAGAAATCAGCAGGGAGCCCTTGGAGTTCCTCTAATATCTTATATTTGCAATTTTATATAACTGCAATTTTTTTTGTGCAATTGCAATTTAGCCGTTTTATTGTATTAGTATTAGTAATAATAATGGCAATTTCTTTTCATTCTTTTTTTTGTTTTTTTTAAGTGGTCTTAGTTAACTATAAGACTAGTATATAATACTATAACAACACATTGCGCATAACCCATCAAGCCTGTTTTGTTCCCGTTACCCATCTAGTGAAGTGCAGACTAGGTTAGAGCACACTTGTATTTGCCTGTTTAGCTTCCTAATTTCAGCTTGGCTTTGAGCTGGAGCAGGTGATTGACAGAAGAGCTGCTGTTTGCCTCATTACGCAATGCTTTTTCTCCCATAAAACGGATGTTTTTCATCCAGGACCGCTGCCAAACCGTTCAGGGTTTGACTGCATCGCTGTAGCCATTAGCCACTTGTGTGTTTGTGCTATAAACAAACAAAATCCAGACATCGCAGTTTGTGTTCACCGCCTGATAAAGCTTAACCTCTTGGTTTTTTTTCTTCTTATGAGCTGTCTGTCAAAGCCGAGTTGTATTTTGTTGTATAGACTAGCAGGTATTTAAAGGCAAATTAACCTGACGGTAGAGGTCTTGTTTTAGCAGACTGTGTTGTAACGCGAGCAGGTCTTGCTCAGCTCTTTGGCTGGTGTCTGTTGTTTGAGCACCCGGCCGTGTTTCCTCTTCGCTGTGATAATGCAGAATTGCTGCGACTGACAATTTCAGGCAAGGTCAAAAGGAGCCGTGCAGCTCGTACTTTCACCTTCGCCCACTCGTTCCATTAGCTCCGCTAACGCACAGAAATCGTGCTAGTTCACACCACATCAAATGCTTCCTGTCTTCCCCCGGTCTCTTCATATCTCCATCCGTCTCGCTTTACCTCCAGTCCTGATGATTCACAGTGGCACAGCGGTCTCCATTTGACAAATGCAGAAAACAAGCCAGAGGAAAGCCTGAAAGCGCCTCCAGAGAGGGTCACGGGAATGAGCGATAACAGCCAGACCAGCATGCCTTGCAGTTGGAAGCTTCGGAGCTGTTAGAGACGTCTCAGTTCGGACGCCCGGAGGCTTTCCGAGCCTTTTGGAGAGTTGTGTAATGGATGGACTTGTGGGTTATTGTTCCATCTGATCCACTGTGGCTTACATAAAACCAGAGCGGTGTTTATGAAGTTCATACAAGGCCGAGATATCATAGGTTTGAATTTTACATGCACTGAAATTTCATAATTTGTGCTTTGGATTTGGTTTGGTTTTCACACAAATGATCTAATCTTTTTTAATATTAGTAAACTAATCTGGTACAATATAACCAGTAACCACACCAGTAATGGCTTTTTTGATCCATGTTTTACGATTAAAGCTGACAGGTCTTGTAGTTGTCAGTGTTAACAATCAGAATAAATCACCCGGCTACTAGATACTGACTTGCACAGCTGGCTAGTTTTTCTGCATCACTGGTGCATGAATTATTCTGCATATGCATGCGACTCTCATCCAGAACGTTCTGGATAACATTCTGTTAAACTAAAGTCGTGTTCATTTGCACCTAAAGGCTAAACAACCTCTTTGCGTTGTGATTTGACTACCAAATACTGACCTTTGGGGCGGCTGTATTTAAAGAGAACTGTGCGGATCAAAGATCGCTCTCCTTCTGGGCTGTCAGCGTGAGGAGATGGAAGTGCCCCTGACCTGGCAACCCTCCTCCATCAGCCTGTGACAGCTCATCTAAACCAGAGCGAGTAACGGGAGGCTCGGGGAGAGCAGACATCAGATTGGGCAAGACGCTCAGAGAAAGTGACATTTTGCAAGAGCTGCACAGCGGCACGCGTTTCTGCGCCAGGAGTCTCGTCTCTTGTCGACCCCACCTGCTGACACTCTCAAATGTCAGCCTCAAATCTTCCAGTGCTTTATGCGGCGGGCTGGCACGACGCTAGCTTGGCTTTGGCGAAACTACCGGAGCGCTTGCCGGGCCAGAGTTGTTTCTATTTTTGAGTCCGCATCTCCGAGCAAGTTTCTCTTATTATTGGGATTCGTCCAATAATAAGCCTGAACCACAAACCCTTTGTCAAGGAAAATGGCGAAGGAGATAAGACAAACTTTGTTCTGGAGAACCTCCAGACCTTTCCAAACAATTGGAGGTTGTTTACTTTGCCGTGAGGAGGTCCTTGGAGCTGTTTCTACTGGTGGCACATTTCCACGTCTCCCACCGGCGTGGCTGTCAGAAACACGGTGGCGTTGTCCAAATCCAGAGCAGAAGTCTAGTGTCGTGGATGGTGTCCCCTTTTCTGAAGGAATGTAATGAAGACAGACACTTGACATGTGGATGTCGGCTCAGGCAAGCCGGTCTGGAAAACGCACAAAGAGCCCTGTTGGGCTGTCATGTTTGCCCTGGAGAGAGTGGTATTCATTCCATTTCTTAGTCTCTTTTCTCTGTCGGTCAGACAGACCTTGCCAAGCCGAGCGTGCACAGAATGCCAGATCCAGCCTGTCTTTTTCTCTCTCAGCTTGTGGTCGAGCCTCAACTCGGCCTCGCTCTGCTTTTGGTTTTGTTCCACACTTCCCTTTTCGTCTCTCCCTCAGATCTTCCATCAAAGTATTTCTCCTGC
Organism: Enteromius anoplus; assembly: GCA_032359395.1. Taxonomy (NCBI): domain Eukaryota; kingdom Metazoa; phylum Chordata; class Actinopteri; order Cypriniformes; family Cyprinidae; genus Enteromius; species Enteromius anoplus. Next base: position 138,089 of record JAUMHG010000032.1, read on the forward strand.
TCGTCCAACAGCTCTTACATTTCGCAGCGGGGATCCGGCTAGCTTTCTGGGTTCCTGTCAGCGCTCGGCAGGCTGTCAGTATTGGACAACAATGACCAGATGCAGCTCGTTCTCGCTCTCATTTCTCCTCTGGCTGAAAATCCCAAACCGATGAAGACGTACCAGCTAAGAGTAACCTCAGCCGTGTTGGCGTTTGTTCTTCAGAGCTGTAAAAAGCGATCTCGCCTGGGAAGACGGGAAGTCTTTGTGCTTATTTTCCAGGTTTGAATGGCAAGTTTTGTTGTGTACCTTTCAGTCTCTTAGGATTTCATCCTCCCACTTTACTCAAGGGTTTATAATTGCCTCCTGGCAACCCTTGGTCGTCTACTGGGAAGAAGTGCTGAGGATGGATGTCTGGGGGGAAGGGAATGTTCTCACCCCTCTGCTGAGCACAAGTTACTCAGCTGTGCCAAATCGCTAGTGTGGATATTACAAAAGAAGGGCCCCTTTCTCTCCTCTCCCAGGAGACCTGCTCACCTCGGTCATGTGACCCAGATAATCAGTAGAGGCAGCCACCCGAGCAAGCATGTCAAAGGATCACAACCTCATAAAAAAATCAGGTCGTTGACAACCAGTTGTGTTCTCGGTTCTTTTTGAGATGACTGATGGTCTCGTGCAAAAACAGATGTCAAACAGGAAAATTGGTGCTTGTGTTGTCTTTAATTAGCATGAGCTTATTTTCAATTAAATATAAATATAGATGTCTGTGCATGAGGATTTTTTTTGGTCCTAATGATTATATTATTAACATAAAAATATAGGGTTTTTTTTCTTTACTTTTTAAATACTATGCTACTATGTTAAAAACAGGGTTGCCTTTTAAATATATAAAAAGAAACATTTCCAAATAAATATTTAAACTCCTACAAAATAATTTATATAAAAAAAAATCCAAAAAAATATTTATTTAAAGACGATTTGTACCACTTGGGTTGAAATAACTAAATAAACGTTTATTGTGGACGCAATCCTTTGTTGTAGTGTGTGTGTATATCAATCATATATTGACACACACACGCATGGAGAGAGAGAGCTGTTGTCTGTATATTCTATATCCTGTTTGTTTAACAACCTCTTGCTTCTGCTCTTTCTGTCTCAATCCCAAATGAATCGGACACAATAGCTTCTAAAAAGCCATTGAATACAGACTCTCCCTTTGCTCTCTTGAGTGACTTGTTAGCCTGCCTTTGTCTTAGCCGGTCACACCGATGCCCTTTTCCACCCTTTTTCTCTCAATCTGACCTTCAGCTGGGGAAAAGAGGGGCTATGGGGAACGATGAGTTAAAAGAGAATGGGAAAGGAGGTTGCCGGGTCAATGCCGGGGGACCCCCTCCCTACACCCAGCGGGACACAGGGGCAGATTACGGGGACCGTTCTTGCCCATTAATGAAACTCTTTGCAGGAGAAATTAGGCTGGTGACCCAGGCGGTAAGGGCCCCTATGCTCCCCCCTCTTCTCTTTTGGGTTTGCCAGTTCTTTGTTGTAAATAGGATACTCTTTGATCGGGCTATTGGGGGAAGGTTGAACTAAGGGGCCCGAAGCAATGGCGATGACCCCTTTTTTGCTCCGAGGCAAGGGCGTTGGGTGGAAATGGGATATAAGATGACAAGTGCACTGCTCTTTGGGTAGAGGGGTGGTGGGATCAGACTTCCATTCTTTCAGTCAATGCCAAGGGTACCCTTAGCCTCAGTCTCTGAACTCACCATGTTTGTTATTTCTCTGCTTTGGAACTGGTGTGGTATAAGGAGCCTGTCTTCTGCATATCATCATCCAGACTTTTTAAGCTATTGGTTCCGCATGTCAGTTCCATTTAATGTAGCTTGTGGTTATATGTAAAAATGCTACCTGCCCTTCAAACAAAAGCAAGCACAAACAAACAAGAGCCCTCAGTCGACTAGTGTCAATCACTCAGGGTCTGTTTCTTAACTCGGTGAGACAGCGAGCTCTTCTCTTAGCCCTGAAATTGAGCCTGCAGTCTTCGTTTGGACTTGTCTGGCACACCAATTTGCTTCTCTTGGCAGCTAGGCAGCACAGAGGTCTGCAAAACAGCCACTGAGAGTGGGAAACACAATGAAGCAAGTGCTTCACGTTTTCCGTGATCCACGTATTTGTAATGATGCATTCTCTCGAAATTCAACCGGGTTGAGAGGCATACAGTGAAAGTTTGGGCAAGCTCTTGCAAAAGCAACAAACAACGGGACGGCGCTTTAAAATGCAGTGAATCTGTCACGCAGAATTCTCAAAGCGTCTGACTTGGCTCGGCATGCTTCAGGGCGAGGACTCCGCTCAGAGATGCGGTTTATTGCAAACCGAGTGGCATTAAGATATGTGTTCTTGTTTGTCAATCCGTGCAGATAACCATTTGCAGCATTGCAGATTGCATAAGATTCAACTGGCATAGAGAGGAGGGAGATGTGTAACGCTGAAAGAATTCACCAGATAAGTGGAACCAACTGCCTGAGGCTCCCTTCCCCAGAGAGAGGGAGAGAGTTACAGCTTGGTTAATGATTGGGCGGCTTTCGAGAGTGAATAAACGGCTGCTTCATGAGCAGATGGAAACAAGGTTGGGTTTTATGTCTCATTGTTTGTAGCTGGTTCCAGCAGCCCTCCAACCCCCAGTTCTCATCGCCTCGCTCGCCTTAATCTTCACAATTAGGAGCGCTGTCTTAATCTGTCTGAGACCAAACCTGTATGAATGCTAAGATGATTTACAGGTGATCTGTGACTGATTACAGATGAATGAAGACATGGGGTGTGGGGAGGTTTTTACTATACTGTGTTTATAGCATCGCTAGGGAGGGATTGTTTAAGACTTGCATTTCATATTTCTTGTTCAGTTTAGGCTTTGTTTTCTGTTTGGGCGTCAGAATCTGAGAATGACGGATTCCATCCGGCGTTATTGCTGTTGTTGTTTTTGTGCATATCGCAGGGATAATCGTGCACATCTAATCAGCTGGTTCCTTGATTAATAATATCTCCTGTATCCTCTGTGAAACTGCTCGTCTGTGATCTACGGCTCTTTGTATGAACTGACGCTCCGTTTGAAAACAGGTGGAGATTCACGAGCGTGACGAGCATGATTATCCCCTAGAAAACAGAACCTCTAGAGAATTTTCTTAAAATGCTTTTTGGTTCCCATGAAAATAACCAAACAGGATCCAAGCGCTAACATGATTAGTTGGGAAGACCGTTCGTGTTTGGTAAACATTAGGAGGCTGTCTGTCTGAGCAGGTCAGGGCTTCCGTTTACAGAATTAAGCACCTTATCCATGCGGGAGGATTTACAGCCACACATGCACTTGTACAGCAGACATTGTGTCTTAGCTTATAAAAGCTAAAGTAGTCCGCTGTAAAGATCTGTGGGGCAAGGGTGCAGATGTCGCTTCAAAGCTGACGACTAGCGCTCAGGTTTCGTCGAGAGACTCGCTGACACCTAGAGGTCACTGGCAGGGAATGTTAGTTACGCACACACACATTCTCATGGGCTGTGTGGCACACCTGTGCTATAATACTCTTTATTATTTCTGGAAGCGAGTACACACCTGTTTCCCAGCCTGTGCTGTGCTGGACTGTTTCAGTGTGCTTTAATGAGGCTCTGAAACCGAAAGAATCAGACAGGGTTCCAGTTACAGCTTCCTTTTATAGGGTGCTGGAATCAGGTCCTCGCGCTGCCTGCGTGCCATTAGAAATAATGTTGTACGTTTCAGAAAATGGCAGGTTGGTCAACTTTGCAATTCATCCTTGCCACGTCGGTGGTCCTGGGTCCAGCTGATGTCATGCTAATCGTTAGCAGATGTAGTGGTATTTTTTTCAGTGGCGTACAAAAGGCCAATTATCAACATTTCCCGTTTGGAGACGTGATTGGAGTATTCTGCTCGATGTCTCCACTCGTGTCATTGAGATGGAATGAGCGCCGTTGCAGTGGCTGCTCGCAGTTGCCAGTTGTCAAGGAAACGCCGCGTGAAAGGCAGAACTAAACACATGGAGGGTTTTTGTCTCCCTTTGCAGTCGGCTGCGGTGTGAAATTTTTATTGCCTGGCACCTCTTGATAAGCTGTTTTAGAAGCAGGCAATTGATGCCCCATTGCGAATGGCGCCTTGCAGCTTGAAATCAAACCGATATCTCTTGTGTGCTTCGTCAGTCAGTCACAATGAAAGGTTGTGGAGGCTGTCCTCAAAAGCACCGTAGATGCATTTTTTTCTGTGGCGTTTAGGAAGGTCGGTCGCTTGATTGAGTGTGCGCGGTGGAATGGCGTTTTGGTGGAGGTGTGCGCCGTCTTCCAGGCACTCGATGTTTCCTGATACATCCCTAAGAAATGATTGCTGCTGCCACCTGGTGTTAACAAATGAGCTTCAGTAGGTGAAGGCTAATTTCCTGTCACTCTTTTGGCACTCTGCATCTCTCAATGTCTGCGTTTTGTTGTGCTAAATGTCAAGCAGATGGCAGGAAGCTGAGATTTAAGTTGACAGATCTTGGGAGTGCTGGATGCGGATGAATCTTTTTGGATGGATTCCAGATCAAAACAAACACACAATATAGGATATGGAGTCCCTGCATACTGCAGTGTTCCCCACCACCCTTTCTTCTCTTTATCCTTTACTTCCCTCTGCATACTAATGTACTAGGGTGCATACTAATTTTGTGCACCCTGCTGTTCCTGTTGTCTTTATACAGGAGGTGTTCTAGATTTGGACATCTGTGCTGAGGAATGTAAAATCGGCAGTGTACTTGTGCCAACAAGCACTCGTTTATCTTTTATTCCCAACTCTCACTTGTGTAGATGAAGGCTAATGCGTATTGTTCACAACGGCATTGCATACAATGTACCCTAGTAAAACAGTAGCATATTTATAATACATTTATTTCACAGTAAGTATAGTGATTAAAATGTTAACATTAACATTCTCTGATAAATCGCTCGAGAATTAAATTAGAATAAACCTTTACGACTTCCACACAATGCACATTTCTTCACATTAAGCCTAAAATGTGTTTTAATGTCACTTTTGATGAGGATTGTATGATCTTTGAATAATATCGGTCTTAAAATGCAAGCTTTTTAAATTGTGCATGAAGCATACTTGGTATAGTTCAGCTTTAGCACTAGCAATATATCTTCAACACTATCATATATCAGCACTGCTTCTGCACGATTAAAATGCATTAAGTAGGAAATAAGTAGTTCCAGTTCAGCAGACTGCAAGCTTACCGGTTTAGTATAGTAAAAGTACAATTTCAGGGTATTTTTTGTGTTGCATGTGTAGTATACTTGCCATTAAATAAATGTATTTCAAATACATTTTAGTATATTTAATGCCCACTAGGGTAGTCTGGGTCTAAGATCCCTAAACAGATCTTAGTTGTAGTTTTGTCCTTACTGGTGTTCTTTCTAAAAGGTGCATTTGTTCAGCTTGAGTGAAATACTTTATTGTGTTTTAGTAGGTGAAGTCTTATTTCCTATATTTTTTTTTTTCTTTTTTCATTTTTCTGCAGGTATGCTGGTTGTAAATGTTACCTGGAGGAACAAGACGTATGTGGGCACGCTGTTAGACTGCACTCGACATGACTGGGCACCCCCACGGTAAGCTTCAACCTCATTTAACTTTATTTACAGATGCACATGTTCAGATTGTTACGAAAGTTAAGGAACGTGAAGGAAACATGGAGGATAATGTCTCAAAACGCCCCCCTTTTGACACCCACCTTTTTGAAATGCAGCATCATGAAGGAATTGATTTCTCCCAGCCCCCACCCATTTTCTTTTCTATTCCATGCATCGATCTAAAACAGCGGTAGTTCCTCACAGACCAGCATTTCAGTTACGATTCTACTGGGTCCTAATGCCATGAAAGTCCTGCCCGACACAAAGATTGGGGCTAATATAGCTTGAGGCAATAATAGTGTGTTAAGGTATGAAGGAGGCTTCTTTTTGACCTCGCAAATGTTTTTTTTTTTTTTACAGTACAGACACTCCAACACCTAGCTATATATATATTTTTTTTTCATGCTGTATCCTGCTCAAGGTCAGATACCAGTACTGCATGACACAAATAATTTGCTGTACATAACACGTTGTGCATTTAAGAGACTCTGCCTCAGGAGGTAGCTTGTAATTTCTAATCGAAATGTTCCAGAAAAGGCTGGTGCACTTTATCTGCTGGCTGCAGGAGACTGCAGGCAAACATGACTAACACAGCATTAGCCCCTGGGGAGAGTGTCGGTGAAGATGATGCAGTGCATTCATATAGGAGTCTTTCTTCTGTATGTTTGCTTTCCAGTCACAGCTGCTTTGAGTCGCGTGTAGTCCCTGGAACAGGTTAAAGCAATTACAGATCAGTGCAAAAGTCCACCATTGCTTCCAGAAGCTTCCAGATCTGATACAAACTCAGAAGTGATGGTGATGATTTGGGTGTTTACTTGTGGTCCAGTGGGTAAAGGGGGTGACAACTTGTAAAGCTGTACACAGTGACTTGATGCACCATCTGAAACCATCACATAGTGAGACTTATTTTATAAATAGACCATATCTTGTTCTTTTTAACCCCAAGTTTATTGAAATGCACGTTCCTATTTGACAAACAGATATTATGTAAACATTACCTCTCAGCCAATGATATATATCATTATTTCATTCCTGTACTGAGTACTGGGGGCCCTAAGATAGCTTCCTTAACTACTCTGTTTCACTACGGTTTAATGCCTGTGCTTTGATCAAGCTCTCCGGTTGATCTTACCTCTGAGTATGTGCCTTATCTGTTGGAGGATGTTATCACACTGCATCTAATCAGCAGCCCGGTCACCCTGGCCTAATCCTGCAGCAGTGTGGCACTGCATGCAATTCATCAGAACAAGCATTGCTGTCGAGATCAGGGATAACGAGAGGATAAAAACGCACAGCACGTTGCTGGCTCTCCAGGGCCCACTGGAGAAGCACTTATAGCATCCAAATGGAGAGGCTGATTTAGAAGAGAGGCCATCTCTCATCCGCGAGAATATCTGCAGCGCTGTTAGCACCCTTTGTGGTTTGCAGATAATTGTGAGAGATTTAGGTGGGAAAAGGACGGCACTTATTTACTGGATTGATGACTGTGAATCGAGTGTCTATGAAAAAGTTGTTTTTCACATAGAAATGTTTTTTTTTTTTCCTTTCTGCTTCCTCAGGTTCTGTGAGTCACCCACAAGTGACCTGGAGATGAGGAATGGCCGTGGAAGGGGTAAAAGAATGAGGCCCAATAGCAATACGCCCGTCAACGAGAACAGCAACTCCTCTGATAACAAAGGCAGCAACAACAGCAAGACTCGAGCCGCGTCCAACAGCAAAGGGCGACGGGGCAGTCAGAACTCCTCTGAGAGGCGCACCCCACCAAACAGCAACACAGAGGATGTAAAAGCTAGTCCTTCATCTGCTAACAAACGCAAGAACAAGCCTGTCTCAGACATGGAGCCCAATTCCAGTTCAGAGGACACTAAGGGTAGCAAACGAATGCGCACCAATTCAAACAGTGGAATACCTCATACTGTTCTTCCCCTCTCCAACATCAAAGCTGAATCCTTGCCTCCTTCTTTGGATCGCAACTGCCCATCACCGGTGCTGATCGACTGCCCCCATCCCAACTGCAACAAGAAGTACAAGCACATTAACGGCTTGAAGTATCACCAGGCACGTGCTCACAATGATGATGACATCAAGCTGGACATAGATGGGGATAGTGAATATGGAGAGGACTCCACTTTGCATCCAGAGCCAGGCAGTTGCAATGGCGCGTCCATTTCTCAGAAGGGATGTGCATCTCCTGCACGCTCGGTCACTCCCAAAGGCAGAGGATTTGATGCACAGAGCCCATCACCATCATCAGGAAAGTTCAGCTCCAAGCCGCCTGGCAAGAAGAAATCAGATCCTGAGCATGACTCTGGTGTCCCCATGGATGGGTGTGAAGATGGCCCATGTCTTACAGATGAGACGAGCAACGACGGCATTGATGATAAAAGAGGTTTGGACAAAGCTAAGAAGTCTGGCAGTGGTACCAAGGCTGACAAGCTCGCTCAGAAGGCAATGAAGTCTGTAAGGCCCCAAATTCCTACCTTACCTCCACAGCAGTTGTACTCCACCTCTGGCTTCCCTGCCCCCAGTTCAGGCTCCTCCTCCAGCATGGGCTCTGTGGTCCAGTCCATTAGCAAGAGCCCCCAACTAAAAACGATTCAACCCAAACCTGCAGTTATGGGAGATCCTTCAATGAACCCAGCCTTGGGCAGCTCTAAAGACAAGAAAAAGAAAGATAAGAAAAAGAAGGAGGTTGGGAAGGAAGGAGACAGTCCAAAAGCCCCTGGCAAAGGAGGCAAACCTGAAGAAGGTAAAAGCCCATATTCCGAGAGCTCAGACCAAGGCAGCAGGAGTGAGGGGCTGTTAAACGGATCCACAGATCCACATCAAAGTCGGCTAGCCAGCATGAAAGCCGAGGCAGACAAAATCTACAGCTTCTCTGATAATTCTCCCAGTCCTTCTATAGGTGTGGCCAGTCGGATAGAAAGTGGTGGGATGCCACAACCTCTCACTCCACTTCATGTGGTTACCCAAAATGGGGCCGATAACTCTTCTGTGAAGACCAACAGCCCAGCGTACTCGGACATCTCTGATGCGGGGGAAGATGGAGAGGGCAAAGTGGAGGGAGTCAAGGTCAAGTCTGAGGATCAGGCAGTTCGGGAAGGTGCCAAGAAATCCCTGTTCCCATCCCAACCACCAAACAAAGACTCTTCTTATTATCCAGGTTATGAAACGTACTACCCGCCCAATTATGTCAACCCAAACCCCAGTCCAGGAGTTTCTAACACTGTCACATCATTGCAAGATGGTGCAGTGAAGGTGAAAAAGGAGGAAGACCCAGAACCTGGGAATGACAAGGGCAAATCAGAGCCATCTGAAGATCGAAAGCCAGAAACAGGTGCATCCTCTCAGCAGCCACCACAGCCTTCAGTCATTCAGCAGCGTTCTAGCATGTTCATGCAGCCTCTCTATTACAATCAGTACGCTTACGTGCCTCCCTACGGCTATTCACCTGATCAGGCCTACCATAACCACCTGATGAGCACAAACCCAGCATATAGGCAGCAGTGTGAGGACCGGCAACGGCAAGCAGCTGAACAGCATCGTGCTGCGGAGAAGAAATCAGAGGCTGCTCAGAAGGATAGGGAAGCATCCATGAAGCAAGAAGAATGGAAGCAGAAAGCTTTGGTTCCTCCTACCTTGTCTAAAGCGCCTAGCCTCTCAGATTTGGGCAAACCGTCCCCACAGGGCAAGCCCAAAGATCCCTCCGAGCCTGGCAAGTCGGTCATTATCCCTAAAGGAGAAGATGGCAAGGGACAGACCCAGCAAGGTGAGGGGCTGAAAATGAAGCTAAGTGAAGCTGGACATCATGCAAAAGATGAGTCGAAACCAGGCCTCGAGTCCGGGAGGTCGGCTATGGAGCAGGCCATGTACATGTACAGACAGGTATGAAACGTCTTCTTTCTACAATATTGTTGTTGCATAATTTTTAACCTTTTGATAATACGTCCATTCTCACCATGCACTTATCTCTCTTTAATAACGGGCGTTTCATACTCCACTTTCTTTCTCAGGAGCCAGACTCTCGACTGTGGCCGTACGTTTATCCCAGCAAATACACCGATGCTCAGAAACAGATTGATGAGGAAAGATGGAAGGAAGAGAGAGAGCGGGAGCGTGAGCGTGATCGGGAAAGGGAAAGAGATCGGGACAGAGACCGCGAGAGAGAGCGGAAAGGGAAAGACGAAAGGCAGCGTCCTAAAGACACTCCCTCTAAAGAGGAAAGCAAGGAAGGGGCCGAACCACGAACTTCCTCTGCCTCAGAGGAGCATAGAGTCAGCAAAGATCCACGAGCACATATGCAGTTTTCCTCACCGCTGCAGCAGCACCAGTCTTATATGTCTTACATGCATGGATACCCCTACGGCCAGGGTTATGACCCCGGTCATCCGGGATATAGAGGGATGCCTGCTGTCATGATGCAGAATTATCCTGGTAAGTCCTTTGCTGAGCTAACTAGAAAACTATTTAATTTTACCTTATACTAAGGGCCACTATTGATTTCACCTCTTTCCTAGGATCGTACCTGTCACCAGGGTACTCTTTTTCTCCATATGGCAGTAAGATGCCACATGGAGAGGAGGGTGAGAAGTCTCGTGCCAGTCCTGCGGTGAGTGGCAAGTCTGCATCTGAGTCTAAAGCAGCTCTGGACATCCTGCATCAGCACGCTAGCCAATACAAGAGCAAATCGCCCACGGTGGGTGAAAAGATGCCTCATGAAAGAGACCGAAGTGGGAGCGAGAGAGAAAGAGACGGCGAACGTCCGAGATCTTCGCCCTCTCAAAGGATCATGCCTTCCCACCATCACCTTGGCTATCCACTACTCCCAGGACAGTACGACCTGTCCTATGCTACAGGTAAACTATAAAAATAGCTCCGGGTGTGGTCACACTAGGCGTTAGCGATGGGAAGTTCCCTAACATGAACGTCAGCTGTCTCCGTAATAATTCTGATACATATAAGTATACGGTTAAATCGGTGAAGGATTTTCATGTGTTATCACAAATGACTGTTTTGCGTAGTGATATGCAATTCTCCATTTCACAGGTATCTCCTCTTCAGCCATTGTTGCCAGCCAACAAGCCTCTGCCCCCTCGCTTTATCCTCCGCCACGGAGGTGAGAATGGTAAGAGGATTCATCTCTATGATTGTACTTGATTCAGATGCTGTGGGAGTATTGTTCATTACTAGTTTATGTTAACTGATGTTTACCTTATTGTAAAGTGTTACGGTTTATTCTTTACGCTGGGCAGTTTGAAAGAACTGAGCTGCGGAAATGAATCGAACCTCCTAACTCATTTTTGCTGCTATTAAAATATATCTTTATTATCTCACACACAAGCCCTGGCACAAGAAGTGGATGTATAACTAGGCTTCTCCCTTGGTCTTTAGAAATGTAATGGGCAATAAAAGGCATATTAAAATCATCACAATATTCACAACGCAAGTTAATTTGATATTGCTTACAAAGTAATATTGATATATCGTCCAGCCCTAAATGGTGTTATCCTTGAGCGATTCCCTGGAATTAAGTCTTTGCTGTCCTCTAGTGGTCAAAATCTCAAATCCCCACGGTCTTTTCATACTTGACTACAATAGTCGCATACAATGCATCATATACCCTTATCTGTATATCCTATTTAAGAATACATTATGAAACGAAAATATATATATATAACATTTTATTCTGGTTTCCGTTCTAGGGAGAAGTAACCGGCTGTTTTTCTGCGGACATGTGACTGGTTCACATGAGGATGTGATGTGGAGCTTATGACATCAGTTCAATGATGTTCCTGATTTCTTTACGGTTCTATTTCCTGGATTTTCTGGCGTCTCTGACTAACACCGTCGGAGAGGAGAACGTGGATGCCCAGGCTTCTACATACACGCCGATCTCCACACATCCGGACGCCTCCCTCTCTGTGCTGCTGGCTACATACTCAGGAGAGAGGAGACACGACCCGTCTGCAGAAACGCAAGAGCCCCCGAAAAACATGGACCTGCAGAGGCTGGGAAATCTTGAATGAACCTGGATGCAAAGACATTTTGAAAGTCACTACATTGTGTTTAAAGCACGGGAAAAGCATGAAGTGCTACTGATCTGGACTGCTGCTCTCGAGCCAAGAGGATTGTTTTGTTTTTGTTTTATTTGCCCCGAAGGATTCTGTTGCCGCTCTTCATCTTCATACATTTACATTCACAATCTTATTTGGGGACTATGCAAGTGGATAAGGCTTGGCAAGTTCACGTTACCGTTGTGAAGCAACGTACTTGAGAGTGGACAGTTCTTTGTCCAAGAGGGATTTTTTTTTTTTGTAAACGCACTTCCCCGTCTTTATCGTTCGTAGTTACGTTTCTTTCGCGGTAATGGAGGATTGGAAAAATGTTCTCGAACGGGCGTCTTTGCTTGGCATTGGTCGGTTCAACAAGGCCTTCTGATGTTTAGGATTATCCGGATCTCTGACATGCTTACATGGAGTGTCCCCAAAAGCAGGAACTTTGACTTCCAGACTGGATTTACGGATTTTCCGGCCTGTATTGACCGATATCATATGCGGACTAGGCTGTCTGCTTCTCCCAGGTTCTAGATGTGTGTGTTTGCCAATGGAGTTACCGGACTCTACTGAACTGTGCATGTCTGGTCACGAACTGAACCTTCACACACGGATACTTTGCTGCTTGCGAATCTCATGCCAGACTGCATGAGTGAAGTCCAAAACGGGGCGAACCTCGATGGCTTGGAGCGATCCGAGTAAGATGACCCCAATAGAGGCTTAGAGCCGGCATCCACCTTCTAGACTTCGAGTCGGTAATCCCGATCCTCAGACTTGCGGAGCACGAAACAAGGAAGACCTAGAAAACCGTTCCCTCCTCTTCTTCTGTACGTCTGCGTGGTATAATCCAGCACTCGGTAAAAGCATTAATCCAAACAGAGAGCAATGCGACTCAAGCAGGCGTCCTTCCTTTTCTCCCTCACTATGTGCTTTCTGTATATATTGTACAAAGGAATTATTTTAAAAAAAGGTTGTTGGATGCTATTGGATTTTCTTACTATCTCTCTTTCTCTTTGATTTTATTTTATTTTTTTGTCTGTTAGCCTTTTTTTCTACCATTGTTGGCATAATATCAACGTTTAGCTGGTATAACGGCTTTCTTTATATTGGAAGTGTTTTTGTTGTTTTTTTTACTACTTTTTCTACCCCTCCTCTTCAGCGTCACGTCGGTCCCACTCCGCGTTGAAACTGTTTAGAAGCACATGTTTTGCGTTCACTGAAACAACGTCGGTTTTAATAAAGCGTCAGGATTTTTAGTCAGCACCCAAACACATTTTGGCACGTTCAGATGCGAACAACAACCCGAGTCCGGTGCTATCTGGAGCTAGTTTTTCCAGTTCATCTTCGTGCAGTTATTGTGTGAATCTGAAACTCTCAGGAGAGCATTATTGAAGTCTGAGCCATTTAAATCATCCTGGCGTGTTCATCGCTCTCGGCTGTATTCAAACTTGATTATTGAACAGCACAGGGAAGAAGACATTACTCAGCGGAATTGGTTTATAGAGAAGAGGCAGCATTTCCCTCCATGTTAAACATGACCGTTCAGTATCTAGCTCCTCAGATTTATAACTGAGCATTAATGTCAATGCCAGCACAAAACCTAATCTGATTCGAGCTAATGCTCATGCTAATGAGGCCTAATGGCACAATGCATTGGTTTTATTGTGTTGTAGAAGAGACCCGGGCCAGATCGCTTTAAGAATTTGTATTTAATGTTTAGACTTTTTGTGCTGATTTAGGACCAGCTTTCTCTACCTAAACCCTAACTAAGAGATATCGCAGCACTGGTCTCTGGTCATCCTCAAAAGGCTCACGCTAATACGAGAGAGTTCAGATTTTTTTTATATGTAGTAATAACCTTACTTTTAGTTGTTCTGTCTTTTGCGTGTTTAGCCAGTAAACCTGTGCTGTCTGGTGACTTGATTCTAAATTGTTGAGGAAAAAGCGCTTGATTGTTTTAATTTATTTTTGAGGGTTCTTCTTTGGTTGTTGCTGTTGTTTTTTCTAGTTCCGTGTGGAAAGACGAAACGGCCGGTTTTAACAGTTCAAACATTGGTTTATACTTGTCTCAGACGGTGCTAATATAGCCTGCCCTGTGCGATCCTTGTGGAAAGAGAAGAGGGAATTTGCTTTTTTTTGCTTTCATTTCTATTTTCTGTTTTTATTAGGCCCATCCCACTAATTAAGCCCCACCCACCCCACATCCATAGAGAGCAGCGGCTCAGTGTCGGTCATCGGTACTTGAAAGAAAGATGTTTACACCTCTTCATTTCTGTGTTTGGATACACTTCTCTTTGTACACCACCGCTCTCTCTTTCCCGGCTTCCTCACTGTCGGCCTCTGTCCCACTCTCTCTCTTCCTCGGGATCTCTCATGTAAAGTGTAAATTGCTACATTTTTTATACAATACTGTAACTTGCCTTTGTACATTTAGGCAGAAAATAAATCTTTTTATGAGACAATCACTCCTGTTAATCTGTGTCTTATCTGTCTGAAAGAGTCACCTGTGCATTACAATGGGAAGCTAATTTCTGATCAAAAAAAATCAGTCCAGTGGGAGGTTTTAAAGGTTTGTGAACACCTACAGGTTTGCAAATGGGATGGCAATACTAATTTAGAATTAAATATGTAATTTAGTTTAGTTATTATTATAGAAGTTTAATGTATTAAATGACTTGGTTGGAATAACATCCAAAGCTGAAATTCTTTCCGTTTCATAATATTTTATAATAAATTCAATTACAAAATAAAAGGCTTCCATATGGTCAATATAATAACATAATGTTTATTTTATTATTATTTATTTATTGTAAACATGTTCTCTAATTATATTCGTGTTTCTTCTAAGAATTATACATTCAGAATTCCTAGACATCGTTTTGAGTTTGTTACTATTTATGTCATATCCTGTAATATTGTTCTGAAGAACCATAGTCTCAAACCAATCTGAGATATAAAACACAAGAAAATTAATAAACGCTAGTCTACTCCAACTAACCGACCAAATTAATAACAGGAATTCTATTACCAGACTTTAGCCAGCAGAGGGCTGTCTTTTACCTGCTTTTAATTTAGCCATGCATGCACTTCTTTGACAAGTTTGTATGGCAGCAGATAATCGACTGTGTTTGGGTGTGGACGCCATATTTAATGTCTCGTCACTAACAGCATAAAGAATACGTAGTGATTGAATTGTTGAGACCGTGTGTACTGGGTGTCAAACACTGAAAATACGTACAGTGAGCAGGAGAGTATTCAGACCCCCTTAATTGTTTCACTCTTTGTTATATTGCAGCCATTTGATAAAATCATTAAATTTTTTAGGGGGGGGGGTTTCATGATTAATGTACACACAGCACCCCATATTGACAGAAAAACACAGAATTGTTGATATTTTTGCAGATTTATTAAAAAAGAAAACCTGAAATATCACATGGTCGTAAGTATTCAGACCCGTAGCTCAGTATTTAGTAGAAGCACCCTTTCGATCGAATACAGCTAAACTTGTGTTTTTTATATTCAAAAAAATATATATATATATGTAACAATAAAAAAACTAATTGAGAACAGAATTAACCACACTTAAATTTGTTTTTAAATGTAAAAGAATAATCTGTAGCCGAACAAACACCAGTGTTTGAGCAAATATTACACAAACAAAACAAAAGATTGTAAAACAAGTAAACTATTTTCCTGAAAAACATATTGTCAAAATATTATTGTCAGTGACATTATTCTATCGTTATTTTTGTAACTGGTTATGAAATAATAAGTCTATCACCACAGAAAAGCAAACTATCCTGTCCTGCCAGATGTTATGCTGTGTTCGTTGCGTGCATAAATTTGCTTTGTTTTTATTTTCTAACTATATATGTATATATATATATATAGTGGGTCACGACTTGATGGTCATGGGATGCTGTGGGTCCCAAGGCAAGGCCAAACCAGTTGATTTAGATCCTATTAAGTGTAAACTTTGTTGTTGTGTGTGCGCACAGCTATGTGCAGAACAGACGGACTTTTCGTGCACGAGATTGCCAATAACAAGTGCAGGCAAATGTCTTTAATATTATCACAAATTAGAAAAGGGTTCAAATATGCTAGGCAACGATTATTTATCAATAAATAGGATTTTTTTTCTCTGCAGTACCGACAGCAGAACCGTTAACGTCAGAGCTTATCCATATTTCGGCCTTTTATAATTTAGCACCGGTACTAAGTTTAGGTACCCATCCCTAAAAACAGCCATGAGTCTTTTGGGGAAAGATGCAAGAAGTTTTTCACACCTGGATTTGGGGATCCTCTGCCGTTCCTCCTTGCAGATCCTCTCCACTTCTGTCAGGTTGGATGGTAAACGTTGGTGGACAGACATTTTTAGGTCTCTCCAGAGATGCTCAGTTGGGTTTAAGT
>JAUMHG010000032.1:182234-198411 GCA_032359395.1 Enteromius anoplus
GTTTGAGACTCTCAGTATGTTATGTCCATGTACTGAACTGTTATTATTCAACCATGCCAAGGTAGATTCAGTTTTCCGTTCTATGGCACCTTTTTTTATTGTTATTAAAACATTGGCAGTTTTTCTTGTTTTAACCATAAACTCATTTCTTTTTGGTATTTTTTTCAGAAAAAAACACTTTTTTTTTTCTTTTTCAGTAGAGATATCGAAAATGATGATGCACTTGAGGACCAATAATATTTTTAAAATATTGATCAATATTGATAAGATATGAAAAGAATGATTAAAATCAAGTACATTTTTGCTGAAAATACGAAAAAATGTCTGCTAATGGGGAAAGGGTAAAATATTTTTCCCTTCAAATTAATTTTTGTTTTCTGTCCCCATCTGCTGATTTTTCCTTATTTTAAGAATTAACTCGCTTAATTTAGATTTATTGTTCAGAAAACAAAACATTTTTTTTTTCCTTTTTATTTGTTAGGTTTATTTTACCAGTGTTTTCAGCAACAACCATAAAAAACACTTAATTTAAGCCTTGTTTTCTGAGAAAAGAAAATCACAAATAGGTGAATTTTGCTGAAAATATTTTCCAAAAATATCAATCAATGGGGTTAAAAAAATAAACTTATTTTCACTTTACATTATTATTTTATTATTATTATTATTATTATTAGTATTATTATTCTTTTAGCTCAAGTAAATGCATGTCGATTTAAGGCTGTGTAAATATTTGTACAAGACAAAAAGTATAATCCAAATTTTTTTTTAATTAGTGAGTGAAACCGTAGTGATAAAGCAATATTGCTCTGCTTCTTAGAAAAAAATATGCCTACTAATAAATATATATATATATAACTTTATTGAATTTTGTTAGAAAATATGTGACTTTTAGACTTTTGATCATCTAATCGCTCAAATTAGAGATGGTTAAGCTCATGGGTAATTTTACCTGTGCTTCATTCATCACACAGAGAACAGAAGGTCAAGCCGAGCACATTGCATTGTGAGATAAAGCACTCTTTGCTAGCCTGTGCATGCACAGCAGTCAGTAAAAACTGCACATTACACTCTATACTATACATACTCCATACTGCAGAAATGGCTAGTACGCTGTTCCAAACGTAACTGTAGCGTAGTAAGCCGTCGCTGATAGCATCTTTGTAGTCTGGCGTGTATGTGTACGGTAAACGTGTAATCAAATGAACAGAGGAGAATCCAGTTCCACTTAATCAGCACTATATTAATCACACCAACACAAACATGCTTTCGCAAGCCTTTGAGGGTCAAGTGTGTGCACGTACAGCGCGGTGTGTGTGTAACCAGGGTTTGCCCACAGCACAAAGACTGCCTTCTTTCATAACACCACATTTGCCCGTTTTGTCAGAGTAAACGACTGGATCCCGTCTAATCAAAGCAGCATTTATACGCTTATCTTCATGGCATTGTTTCTACTTGAGTTCGTGCAGAACTGAAGTCTGAAAATGTTCTTGCATCATTGCTACAGGCTTCCCAAAAGACCTGAACAACAACCACGTGGACATCAATTAGATTCAAACTTTTCGATATTCAACCCAAAATCAGAAGTAAAGACAGTTTTCTATAAAGAAAACATAGGCTGTTTTTAGGGGTATTACTTTTTTTTTTTTTTGGCAGTTTAACACATTCAAGCACATCTTTCCAACTGGAATGTATTTTTTAATTATTTAAAAAATATATATTTTAATGTATTTTCACACATTACTGTAATAATAATAAAAAGTATTGTATTCATATTTTTACTAATATATATTAGCAGTTAGCAATTAATTAACAATGCTAAAATTAGCCAACATTAAACAATGCATTTGTTAAAATTAATGTCAATAGATGCAAATTAACCAAAAATATTATATTATAAAAAATATTATATATTAACAGTAGTGCTGTGAAATTATTAATTGTGATTAAATCGCATGCAAAATAAAATACCATGAGTGTGTACTGTGTATATTTATTATGTATATATTTATTATTAAAATAAAAATAATTTAAAAAGTTTTGTTTATATATTACATGTATTTTGTATATAATGTAAGCACACACATATATATTATTTGAACATTTTTTTTCATTATTTTGGATGCGTTTAATCTCAATTAATTTATTATTAAATTGTATTAAAGTATTTCTGGGTATTTAAATACAAAACACAAAAGAGAAAACATCTGGACATAATAATGATTCTTTGAAATTGAAAATAGGCTTAATTGTCCTCTTGATTCTAGATGAAGTATCCACACATATTTGGACAGATTAAAAAGACTACAGGTTCAGGATCAAGCGAGGTTAAAGAAAGTGCCACTGAGATGAATGGGACTTCTGAGGGTTATTTACAAGTGTTTTTCATCGACAACCCAGTGGTAATAGTGTCTGAATCCATCCCGAAAACAAAGCAAGTGCACTAAAGGCCCGTGACAAGCACTGACCTACTCGCAGCTCCTGTCCGAAGACGGTGCGTTCACCCAGCGCCGAGCAGTTCCAGCGGCCGTATCTGAACTGGTACTGGCATTCGTTGATGCCCAGCTGTGCCCCTTCTCCGATCACGATGATGGCGTCGGGCCGGCTCTGGCAGATGGCGCGCTGGCGGGGTGCGAGACCAGGGATCTTATTGCAGATGATGTTCGCACCAAGGGCCACCACAGAGGAAAGAGCCCTATGGGACAGAAGAGACAAACACAACTAGTCAAGATGAGCATTCCTTGCATTATAGCATACGGATTGTATATGACCTTAAACACACATCAGAATGAAGCAGTGA
The DNA here is from genome assembly GCA_032359395.1 of Enteromius anoplus. NCBI lineage: Eukaryota > Metazoa > Chordata > Actinopteri > Cypriniformes > Cyprinidae > Enteromius > Enteromius anoplus. Next base: position 185,032 of record JAUMHG010000032.1, read on the forward strand.
CGTGATTTTTCTCCCATCATTACTTTTAATGATAACACTGTCCAGCACCAAAGAACTACCACAAATGAGATCTATATAGTGTCTCATAAGCACTCCTTGAACTTGCATATCAACAATGCAATTTTTATTGTGACTCCACAGCAGTGCAAGTGAAAAGAGATGACCAAAACAGAGGATGGAATATATTGGAATAGAACAGAACACTGAGTATAATAGAACGAGAATAAATAAAATAGACTTGAAGAGTAATGCATAAAAAGAATGGAACAGCATAACTGAACATAACATTGAAAAACATGTAGAGAAGAATGTGAGCAGAACAGAATTGAAGAGGATATACACAATTGTTATAGCAGAATTGATAGAATAGAGCAGAAAATAAATGAATAATTCAAGACATAATGAATAGAATAGCAATGAGAACCAAAACAAAGAACAGAAAAGAAAAGCTTTACTGAATGTACATGTACAGAATAGAATAGAAATGAATTAATTGGAACAGCATAACTCAACATGATAGGGTGAGTAGAATATCAAGGACAAAACAGAATAGAAGTGAACAGGCCAATATACCTGTAAATAGAGAGTAGAACAGAATACAGTACAACAGAATGTAGTAGTAAAACAAAGGAAAGGAAAAACACGAATGAACATGAAAGAATGAAATAAAATAGAACTGAATAGACCAGAACAACATATATAAGCATGTCACAGATTAAAAGGTGAGCAGACTAAAACTGAACAAAGCAGAATAGAATTGAACAGAAGTGAATAAGCCCATCCATAACTTTAAAATGGGATTTAATAAATAGAATATGATAGACCAGGTCATTACTATAGGCCAGAATGGGGCAAAAACTTATGGAATAGAAACAAAGAAAAGAAAAATGAATAAAATGGAATTTAATATACAAGAGCATAATAACCGAATATGACATAATAGCAGAAAACTGAACAGAAGTGAAGAGGCCAACTCATAACAAAGTGTGGAATAGAAGCAATAGAACATACTTTAATAGAATAGAATAAAACAGAATAGAATAGACCAGGTCAAACACAAAGAAAACTATCAAAAAAGGAAGTAAACATTCTAAACTTCAAGGAATAGAATAGAATTGAACAGACCAGGGCAACACACCTGAATAGGACATAAGCAGAATGTAATTGAACAAAACAGAATAGAATTGAATGGATATGAATAGGCCAACAGATAACTATAATGCAGATTAGAAATCAACAGTACAGAATAGAATTAAATAGATGAAGCAAAAAAGAACAAGCACAAATATAACAGAAAACAAAAAAAACTATTAAATGTCAATTATAAAAAATAATAATAATAATAATAATAATAATAATAAGTAAATAGGTTAGCGCATTACTGTAATATAGAATAGAATATTCTAAAACCTAACTAGAGCAGAATAGGATAAAAACAAATAGAATATAAAAAGAAAAACAACGAGTGAATAAAAAATAGAATCAAACTGATATAATCAGAACAACAAAAACAAACATGAAATACATGACCAAAACAGAATAAAACTGAACAAGCCTATAAAACAGAAATCAAATACAACCAATACAATAAAATGCCACTAATGAACATGATAAAGCAGAATATAGAATAGAATAGAATAGAATAGAATAGAATAGCACCACGGAAGAAACTAAAACAGAACGGAGTATACAACACAGAACAGAACAATGTGTTGCTGGTTATAAAGATCATATTTTTCATGCCCCTTTTTCGATTCAACTCATATTTTCATGCAACTGTGACCACACAAAGTGGGTCATGTTCCAAACGCACACATCTCTGTCATCATACGGCTTCTCGTGTTGATACAGCCCTCGACAGCGCTCTTAATATGCGCGTTGAGTATTTTCGGTGCTCTGTGTTTGTACAAACCCGCGCGGCTAAACAAGCGGGCTTCTATGTTTACGAGCATTGAACCGGTTCAGATATGTGCCTTTCAAACATGTCAGAGACGAGGGCTGTAAAAACTCGGCAAGACGCATGCCAACTTTGAAGAGTGACGTCACCGGCTGCCAAGGACTGCACCGCAAGTGCGGCGAGTTGCAACAAGCAATGCGTGTGTCAGCAGAAACGGCACGCAGGGGGGGACAGGCCGGTGTCGCTGCTGGGAGAATGGCTGTGACTTATGGATTCCTTCAAAGTAGATCAAACGGCGTGGAACAAAGACGCGGAATGTTCATTGGAAATCGGATACTGCTGGTTTGCTTCTTTTCTGGTCGTGTTTCCATGTCCACAAAGGCTTAGGAATTACTCTTAAATACAAAACCACATGTGGGATGCAGTCGAGGGACCCTGTTTAAGAAACATCTCCTGTTTCTGCATATAATGGAGTCGCGAGGGGCGAGCAGCTAAATGTGTATGTTTATTTAAACCCTTCAGTGAACACAAACTAACACTCGACCACACGTTAATACAGCGGCGCGATGCAGTGCCTCCAAAGCCATCCAAACCAGTGTGTTTGGGCATTAGGTGGGCCGGTGTGATGACCATAAAGTTTTGCTGCCAAATCTGTAAATCTGTTCCAAACCTTGGGTGCTGCCTAGCTAGAGAGCACCATAAGCACCTTCAAAAAAGGCAGCAAGCATCCCATGTAGCCTATCTTTGGTAATCCCACAATACAATGCAAAGTGAGGTTAATATTGGTTGTAAATATGTTTGTTTACTTACAGAAATCTTCAATCAATTGCATTAAATCAATCAAAAGCAATTCTGCTTCAAATTTCTGTTTTTAGTAAATGCAGTTCTTCAGAACTTTCTGTTCATCAAAGAATCCTGAAAAAAATTATCATGGTTTCCACAAAAATATGAAGCAGCGCAACCGTTTTCAACATTGATGATAATCAGAAATGTGTCTTAAGCAGCAAGTCAGCATATTAGAATGACTTCTGAAGGATCATGTGACACTGAAAATCACATAAAAAACTCAACATTGCATCACAGGAATAAATGACATTTTAACACATATTCAAAGAGAAAACTTCTTTCTAAACCCTGATGACAATCTTTTTTTTTTTATCAAAATGTATCATTAAAAATGGTTCTTAGAAACCACCTGAAAACCACACAACAAGCTACAAACATTCAAAAGCACCTTAGTAACTGCATAGCAACAACCAAAACATTCCAAAAGTCTTAGTAAATGCATAGCAACACCCTTGCAACAACATGGCATGCTACAAACATTCAAAAGCATGTTAGTAACTGCATAGCAACACCCTTCCACAAAATATTCCAAATACCTTAGTAACTGCATAGCAACACCCAAAGCAGTCCAAAAGTCTTAGTAAATGCATAGCAACACCCTGGCAACAACATAACATGCTACACACATTCAAAAGCACGTTAGTAACTGCATAGCAACACCCTTCCACAAAATATTCCAAATACCTTAGTAACTGCATAGCAACAACCAAAACATTCCAAAAGCCTTGTTAAATGCATAGCAACACCTTGGCAACCACATAACATGCTGCGAAACATTCAAAACACCTTAGTAACTGCACAGCAACATCCCGCTGCAAAACATTTAAAACACCTCAGCAGCTGCATAGCAACACCCTAGCAACCACATAACAAGCGTAAAAAAAAAAAAACACTTAACAGCATAGCAACAACCTGCATGCAACGAACCACAAACTGACAAATACATAATGACACACTAATTTGAATCACCATAACACGCATATATTTATTGTAAATTTTGCATGACAAGACGACAGGATTTGCGAAACTATCATATGATATAGTCATCACATAGTTTCATCTGCAAATGTTTTTTTCCCATAGCTACATAAATCAGATTGTGGGCCACAGAACATGCTGCTCTTGAAACAAATGAAACACTCCACCCTCTTTTCTTTAATTTATTTGGCTTTCATTTAAAACCTCTTATTATGGCTGTCCTGCTCATCCACAGTCATAAAGTACCGACTGACGTTGTTTCTGGTTAAACAAGTTGAATATAGACTGGATCCTTCAGAGCAGGTTATTGTGATGTAAAACGTGAAGCAGTGAGCCTCGGGAATATGCGCGTCACACACTGAGATTTAACATCTCAATTTTATTCTCCCAGACATCAGTAAGAATGTGTTTTTGCTTAAATCTTACACTTCTCAGATATTTCCTAGAAAAGATCAGAGCGAAAGGGTCTGACGAATCAGATCTCAAATATGAACTCATTGAACTAAAAAAAAAAAAAAAAAAGACAAATGATTTGAGCTTTTACACTTTTTACGTCAACTTTATACACGACTGTGTGCCTCATTTTTGATCATTTCCTATCCGAGATGAAGGTCATTTAAAAAATAAAATCAATATTAAGATCCACATCATGCTAGCTACACAGCCTGCTTAACTAGTCCTCAAGTTCACAGGTAACACTGGATATTTTTAACTCCTAAACACACACACAGTATTTTCCCATCTGAAAATAACAATGTTTTTACCAACCGACTCTACACTTAAATAGCCCCAAGTGTAAGTTTAATTGTGGTCCATAAAAAATATGACAAAATAAATCAGTTCTGTCTCACGAGGAAGGTTTCAAACATGAGTAGGATTTCCTGGTAAATGAGGAATAAATAATCCACAGGATGAGTAAATGCACTCTACTTTTAAACACAAGAAAATAAATGTCCTCTGTGCGCTTGGCTCCAGCTATCACCCAGTCCTTTCTACTTAAAACAAATCCTGCTAAAACAAACTCGAAACTACCAACATGGACGAAGTGGCACCGGAAAACTTTCAAACCTCAGACTGTACATCTTTAAGCACTGAGAAAAAGAGCAAATGTGACTTTTATGGGCCTATTTATATGTCTAAAACTGCAGTTTATTAAGACTATGTCTCTTGCAGAATAGCAGAGCATGCTTCATACTAACGGGACATAGTGAAATTAGATTTTGTTCCCCCAAAACACGTCGTCTTATCATCTGGGATAGCATAGCTGCTATGACGGCGGGAGCTTTGTATAAAAACACTGTATACTCTACTATACTAAATAACAACATGTATGGTGATAGAAACCTTACAGAACTTGTTTGAAATAGACAAGCGTATTTCACCCTGTAAGAGATTCCCCCATTAACAAAACTCTAACGTTCCCATAAATATTAGCACCGGCCACAAACTTCCTTTTAACCTTCCTTTAAAAGCCATTCATTCCACAAAATGTATCAAGTTTGCAACGTGCCGAATTAAGATGGTTTAAAACGTAGAAGCAATTTGTGATGTGCAAACCAATGCTATATATAGACCTGCTCACTCAAACGCCAGCAAAAACCCACATCTATTTTGAAAATCGAGTTTGGGGTCTCCAGCTGCTAAATTAGGACCATGGTCTGGAGGTCATTTGACAAAGAGACACAACAAGGGTTTAAGGGAAGAAATTATAGGAAAAGGAATTTACAGACCAACTGCATCGCTGTCAGTCAACAGTGCTGCTCAGAAGTTCTGTACTTGAACTTGTAAACGTAAATAATATCCAGAGGAAACTGGGGCTAGTTGTCACACAGAGTAGTTGTCGTTAAGGGCTTAAACTCAGCTACTATTAAGCTTAAAGAGTCAAATCTCTCTAGCATTGATCATCACATTTGTAAAAATTCACTTTTTCATAGGAAGTCACTTTTTCATTATTCAGTTACGTTTAATATTAATTGTAACTCTTTACATTATGCATAAAAGTCTTCAAATGGCCTGTGATATGAATCGATTACCCCCTATTTCAACTTGCCCTGTCATAGGGATCAATTTCTTGAGCAATAACAGTTGTAAAGTTTTGTGTCTGTGCAAAAATAAACCGTAAATAGGAAATTTTCCGTGTGACAACTAGCCCCACTGTCCTCTACTTCAGTAGTAACATTGCAATCAAATGCATTTACATTGTTGGTTTTTAGAGCAGGTGAAGGTTGAACCGAGGAACTGCCTGTCTGTAAAACCAAAGTGACTTATAATTGAACACACACACACACACGCTTTATATATGAATTATACTGAACTTCTCTGCCACTCAGTGGCCAAATGAAACTCTCTTACATTTACCAACCCGAAGCAGATTTTCACTTCAAACCCCTCTTCTGTACTGCAACGCGTAGAAATCTTCAATTGTTGTTACATTAGGGAGCTATTTCTATCTATCCAGACCTTAAAAAAATATTAAGATGATTCAGTCATATCAAAGAATTAGAATAAAACCACCACATGTCACATTGTTTAAGGTCACCTGACAAAACATTCCTTACATTGTAAGTTCACGGGCTTCCCTTTAAAGTTTAATATGGCATGAGGAAAGAAAAAAGGTTAATTAGATTAAACTGAATCATTTTCAGTTGCATTTTGACACAAGTTCCTAAAAGTCACTGTCAACAGCATTATTCATGAAGCTGAATTAAATATTAACTACTGTATTTACTCAACGTGTCACAGGTTCATTCAGAAAAATCAGTCCAGCTGCAGGAATCTCCCTAGATCAATGATAAAGGTTAATCTCTTATTAATCCATCCTCAAACACGATCAGCCAAAGATTTAGACACATCTACTGTATTTCCAACATTGTAGAGTGACAGTAAAGCGATGAAAACTCTGGAAATGGAATATCGATCTAGCCATCAACGCAAATGAAATCTATCCTATGTTTGAGTTTCTCCTTTGTCTAGATTCCAGCTCTACTCACTTTGGACATTCATCTACTAAATGTGTAATTTGTTGAAAAGTTCATATCGGAATCTTTCATAATAAGCAATTCTAAAGGATCCTAGGCAGAAAGCATGTTTCAAATATAAAACAAAAACTAGAACTTAATTCCCAGCTAAGCTATGATCATAAACTGTCCATTATTCCATATACAAATAGGTTAAAAAAAAAAAAAAAAAAAAAAAGATTCATCCCAGCAGGAACTTGTAATTAGGAATCCTGTACATGTTTCTTTGGGAGAATTGTGAAGGATGTGGGATGTTTCTCAAACAGTATCAAAGGAGATCCCATGCATGCAAGACACTTGTTAGGTGGGTTTCCATCACCTGTCCAACTAATGCGTTTCAAAACATGCATTCAAAAGTAAAGCAGTGCATTTATAGTGCACGCGCCGTACACATTCACTAAAACATTTAAGCCATGGTAGGGAAGAAACTGTAGTCAAGTGCGTCCAAACTTTAGACTAGCACCGCGCGAACGCGAAATCGACAGATTTAGACGTTTGTAAACTTACAGGTAGCTCCCGCTGGTGAGGATGAGGAAGATCTGCGGGTAATAGACAGACAGCAGCACACTGCGCGAGGAGAAGAGGATCATGGTGACATACGGACGCTTTTCTGACGGACTGAGAGAAAGAAACGCGTTTAGTTCCAGTTGCACGTCTGTGATGTTCGCGAACGGAGCTTCTTTGAGGCTGCGCGTAACTCGCAGACGCGTGTGTGTGCGAAGGAGACGCGCTGTGTCATCGCGCGGTTCGTTCAGTCGGAGCGTTCTGATGAGTTTTTTGGGGATTTGGGGATGGAAACAGAAGTGGCTCTCTCCTCTCCGGAGACTCCGGGCTGCCATTGGGCAGAGGACGGCACCATCACACCACCACCATCCGCCCACTTTTGGATAAAGGGGCCACTAGGGGCCACACTGACAGCGCGCCCGTGCCCGCTGGAGAGGTAACCGGCGATCCCTACCGCTTCACATACTGACCCAGAAGTCCCACATACATATATATTACACTTTAAATATTTACTCCGTTGGCTTGTAATCAGCGTGTCACTTCCCGGGCTCCATTTTACCACGGAATTTGCATTGCCCTGCTAAGGAAACTCAATGGTAGTTTAAGAAACAATGGCATTTTCAATATTTCATCCAAATTGTGATCCTTAATATTTCATCCAATAATGATCCTGATGGAAAATGTATGAGGGGTTGCTATGGTTACCTGTTCAGTGACTTGTGATCGTGAGGCTGCAAATAAATATTGCCATTACTTCATGTTACTGTATATAAAGGTTTGGCAATTACTAAACACAGTCTTAATATGTTTTGTTCAGCTGCACATACCAGGCTATTTATAGGTTTTAAAGTGTACATTAAGGAATCATTTTAGAAGTTAAAACATGAAGACACTGGCCCAAAAGACAACCCATAAATCTATAGGCCAGCTTTATTAATGTGCTGAGTGAAATGCCGTGCTTGTACCTGCATGTGCTGTATGTCATCATAGTGAAAGAGGGTGAAGGGGGTATAGTGACAGATATCAAGCCTCAGGGGTGACAAAACAGGTTTGACCTGACGAGACCCCACATTATCTACAGATCTCAAAGCATGCTTTCAGTCCTATGAGGTCTTGTGAGCAACCTTATGCCTTGTCAAGATTGCATGATTCATCTCAGAGCTTTGGCATAATGATAAATGCGCTTCCAAAAATGAGAGAAAGAAAAAAAAGTGACTCATGAGGTGCTTTTCTATTTTATAAGTTCCTCTAAGCTCCATAATCACCTGTTTCGGATAAATAACAGCGGCATGAATGGATTTCCACTTCAAATAGCGGATAAACTATGATCTGTTTGTGCGTGCAAAGGCATACGCAGATCTAGATATGATATCCTAATTCCGTTTTGCATTGCTGAGAGTGTCGTTTCTCAAATGGCAGTGCATATGCGCAGAATGAAAACAAATAAACGAGAGCAAAGAGTTAAATATATCAAGGAAATCATGAATAGACTAGATGACAGGCGACCCTCTCTTGGAATACGAGCAAATCCCTCAAGAATTCAGGTGAGGTCTTGCAAAACTGGAGGGTGAAGGAATGTGGAAATACAACTCGGTATGCTGTTATTACTGAGGGTATAGAGAGGTGAACGTGAGAGAAAAACCACAGCATGGATCTTCCTTGAAACTAGTTAACTAAGAAAAACATGCAGTGGAAAATAGCTGTAAAGATCATGAGCAGGTGTACAGAACTGAATAGTATATACATGTCATTAATTAAAGCAATACATTTTTTTGGATTAAAAAGCCGCCAACCTAAGGTAAATGCAGAACAAAATGGCATTAAATGGTATTTTATTCAACAAATGTGCCATTTTTCAACTCCAACATTCAGGGTTGGTTTTCACGAAGCAATAACCTTAGAGTGCAGATATTTTCTTTTTTCATTCAGTACAAATACTTTTTTTTATGACAATTCTGTGGTGTGAAATGCCATAATCCATCAAAAAAGCATGCATACTATTCGGGAACCACAGTAGACAGCATCTGAAGTTGTCCTAAGACAAGAATGGGTATGGTTTTGGTTTTAGGACAACTCTGATGAAAGTTGACTACTATATATGGAACATAAAAACACTGCGGGACCCTTTAATATTAAGTAATGAAGGCAAAATTAATTAAAAATGGTGCAATCTATCAATTTTCACTTAAAATGTCGATATAACAGCAGCTTAAACAGACAGTATTTAGTATTGCTTTGAAAGCACATAATAGCCTACGCATAGCATAAAGTAGATCCTCGGCTTACCCGAGTCGAGTATAAATGATGCCGAAACACAGGAGCACGTTAAAAATCCACAAGCGTAGGGGTCTGACCATGGTGTCCAATCAGTGCAGAATTCCAGCTCACATCGGCCACTCCGTTCCACCTGCGCAGGTAAACACGCTCTTTCTGTCTCTCCAACGTGTCTTTCTGATTCCTTGTAGAGTTAGAAACCTGAGAGCCATAGTCAGGGTTCAGCTCACGCTCTGGGATGCTTTGCCGTCTCGTTCTCGGCTCTGAAGGCGAGATTGAGGCTTAGGAACTCTGTGTTTTCAAGGAGGAGCGAGTGGAATGTTTTCAGGTGAACCTGCCGTGCGCGTCGGGTTCCTCCTCCTCTCTCTCGGGGGGAATGCCCACGGTTTTGTGTTCCAGGTTCATTGACTTGCTGCTGCTGCTGGTTTGTTAAATTCTTTCCATTTCTCCGCAGGTGAAAGTCTAGGGCAGGTAACACAAGCCTTTATCCACGCCCCTTCAGCTTTACGCTCACAGATGAGAGCATTTTACAGACATGAAGCATGTGCTTTGGCTGCACGGACCGCAAATAAAAGGCATCGAGGCTCAGCCCTCCCTTTTCATAATGAAATTGGCTGCAAGTCCATTGCACAATCATGCAACAAAGTGATCGCTCCATGCATACATGTCTCATGGCTGATATTTCATAAATCGTGCTACAGAGGGAGGGACAAGAGAGAGGTCCTGACTGCATGATTTTGTGCCTGTACACATTCCAAAATGTTTTTTTGGGGTCCAAAAAATACTTTAAGCAATGTATTTGAATCGGTGGTTTGTTTACTAATAGATTTGAATGCAATGCACCACCATAAAAACATGTTTTATGGATGCAAAAAAAAATCATATTTAACAATGCAACACGTTTAGAATTTTTGGGGGGTCCAAACTACATACTTAGCAATGCATTACGTATTCATATTTGGGTTTGGGTCCAAGCTATGTATTATGCAATGCTTTTGAATCAGTGTTTGATTACGAACATGTTTTGTTGTATTTATTTAATATATTTTGCAATGCATAACATATTCAAAATTGGTTTACTGACAGATTTGCATGCAATATAACACACAAAAAAAACATGTTTTCTGAATGCAAGCACTTTATTTAGCAATTAATTTAATTTAAAGGAGTGGTTATTTTTTTGGCATTCATTTCCAAAAGACGTTAAATGTTTTTTATTTCAGAATAAATAGAAAGCAAAGGGACGTTTCTTTTCAGAAAACCCCAGTAATCTCACATGTTTCTCTTCTTGGGCTTCGTAAGAGATCTCAACAATGTCCTCAGATTTCCCAAAATTAAGAAGTCTTCGAAACTCAAAATTAACTTAAACACGTCTCATCAAATTTGTCAGAAAAATTATTATTTAACCTATTTTATCAGCATAGATTGTATAGCCCTGTATGCCAACAACTGACTTGATTCAACTGATTTGTGTCTATTTTTACTGTATCTCAGAAAGTTCAGAAGAGAAATAACCAAATCTGCATATAAAAAGCTGATTACAGGTTTTTAAAAGATGCATATTTCTAATGCATATATCTAAAGCAGTTTATTTGGAGTTTAGTACTGCAAAAGCAAAGTAATAATAATAATTTCAGTGCTGTATACTGTATTTTTTTTTTTATTGCATGCATGCAATTTCTGTACAGGACAGGTTTAGAGTATCTGCTTAATGACAAAACAACACTCCCCCTTGTGGTAAAAAAGCAAACACCTCACTGCAACCGCCCAGGATTACACATATGATTTCACTGGATTAAATGGACTGTATTTAATAAGCATATTCTGAGAAACTAATACTTTAAAGCTTAGAATTAATACTCAGCATTCTTAGAAGAAAAACGTTGTCGTGGCAACACAAGAAATATACTATTGTACATGCATGCAAACTGGCTTTGGGTGGTACTTTGTGTGTGTTTGCGTTATGGCAGTGTCTGTAAGTGGTTAATAAAAGCTGGCATGCCTACAACTTCTGATAACCAACAATTCAAACAGTTAACAGGAGTTTTTAGATTTATGACTTAGTTTAATTTCAGGGACTAGCCGTGATGCAGTAATGTAAGCAATGCAGAGAATGTCTAGCCATTCAGACTGTACTTTGAAGTTGCCATCTTAAAATGAAACCTGAAAATACCTTAAATAACAGGTCAACAATTTGCAAAATTACATAAAAATAAAAAAAAACATGTAGAAACAAACATGTAATAATGCAAATCAAAGACAATTCAAAGACATTATAGCATATAACTGGACAAAAAAAAAGATTAAAAAAATTAAAATCAATTAAAATTATATATGATATTAATTTATATGGTCTATAAAAAAAGCCCAAAAGTGTACAGTACTGAATTAGAGAGAAAAAACAAAGTTGGGTTTCAAATAAAAAATAAAAAAATTGTTAGAAGCCCTTGAATAAAAAAATATATATATATATATTACAAAGACAAATTAGAGAAAACAAACAAAAAATGTGTTCGAAAAATTTACTATTCGAAAATGCAATCAAATTAATTGCAACGGTCCATATGAAAGGCCTCAAATAAATGCAGTTGAAAGACATTAAAAATGAAAGACAAAATAGACAAAGACGGCTGTAAAATTAAAAAGTAAAAACAAAAAAAAAGGTTAAAATGTAATGCAATCAAATTAACTGCAATTTTCCATCTAAAATGCTTGAAAGGCATTACACATGTGAACAGCACTAAATTAAACAAGTGGCTTAAAAATTACACACATACATATATATTTAAAATCAAATTAATTTTGTACCATCCAGTTTATGTTAACCGATGAGAAAACGATATGAGATCATCTGTGATTTTCTTCCCAACGGGACAAAAAGTGAGGCTTTCTGTAGGGAATTTTTCACCAAATGTAAACGTGGCGGCCCACAGATGCACACACACACACACTTATGAAGAAATTATTCTTCAGTACTTCCTGTTAATGACATTAGTATGTCACTCATCTGTTCAGATGGTTCATTTTTGTTGACAGAAAAACCCAACAAACCACAGAAATGCTTTGTTCCTTGACATCCCTTCTTTTACAGTTTTAAGAGCGCACTTCAAAACAAGCTCACTGTTACACCAGATGGGCGCTCCACGGATTGAGACTCAATATAAAGTTGCTCAGGGGGTGATTGTTGCGGCGTGGCGGTGTTTGAAGCGTCCGCATAAAACGATGGTCTTGTTTGTCACCATGGCCGTAATTTTTTGATTTAGCTTCATTAAAATGTTTAAAGGACTACCAATCTGTTGCTTTTATGAAGTCCAATTGTCAGGATGGCATGTGTCGCTGTGTTTTCCCGCCACATGAAAAACACGTCACACATGTTGGTGTGCGTGCAGACGGTTTTGCGCTTTATTCGAGGCAAATGTGTTTCCAAGAACACTTCAAAAAAGACAAAAGGATGATGTCATATAAAGACAAACAGGTCGAATGCACACAGATTGCTTCTCCGTAAGGTATAAAAACAATGCCTCTTTATATGTATATAAGTGCCATCAAACGATTAACCACATCCAACATAAAAGTTTTTCTTTACATAATGTATTTGTGTATACTGTGTATATTTATTATTCTATATAAACACAAACAAATGTATGTACATTCTGTATTAAAAAAAAATGTGTTGCTTATATTTTAAATATATTTATATAGAATATAAAATATAATAAATATATAAATGCATTTACATGTAAATCCCTTAGAAATATACACTGCATGTGTGTATTTTAATATATACATAATAAATAAACAATACAAACTCATATATTATGTAAATCATGATTAATCATTTGGCATCACTAATATTTACTGTGC
>JAUMHG010000032.1:198511-211222 GCA_032359395.1 Enteromius anoplus
TATGTAAACAAAAAACTTATTTTGGATGTGATTAATGCTTCATAACAAATAGAAAAAGTAAGAATTTATTTAAAAAATATATAATATTACAAAAATGATTAAACCCCATAGAACCCAGCACATGCTAAATGTAACTAAACCAAAAACAATACTAATATGAGTTAGTATATACTGTATGAGCAAGTTGGAAAGCAAGCATTCTTGGTGCACTCAGAAATGCTGTAAGGAAACACTACAGTCCTTATGCAACATATGTGCCTGTTATGGGTCAACTGAACAAGACTGAACAAGGCCCCCTTAAGAAGTTCCCCAGGTAGCATTTATCTCTATATGAGAGGAAGCATAATCTGAAACAGATGGTCTGGTGACTTCCTAATTGATGCACAACATTGCACAACATATATTGTTATTGCATGCCTTACGTTGCCTGCTTGGAGTGCAATTACACTGTATGGGGATTACGAAAAAAAATAGTGTTGTCAATGAAGAATTATCCCTCAAATTAATTAATGCCTCCTACTCTATACACTATTACCCAAAGCCATTTTTTCCAAACATTTCTGATTGTTGCATGTACAACATGAACCCAGCAATACCTGGCAACATGTACTGAAGCACATGTTTCTTCACCAGACTTGGAGAAATGTAGCATTGCATCACTTGCTCAACAATAGTTGTGGATGGGTGCAGTCAGAATGAGAGTCCAAACAGCTGATAAAAACACCACATGAATCCACACCAGTTCATCAAAGAATATCTTACAAAGCAAGTTAGTGTGTGTTTTCAAGAAACAAATCCTTTAAAAACTTTAAAACATTGCCTCTCGCTAAAATATATAACAACAATGATCCATAATAATGCTTGATCCTCCTGAAAAAGTCATGTTGTTGTCAACATTAAAATCCACCATCATATTTGTTTTAAACTGTTTTGGCTTGTAAACGGTGCTCCATCTGTGCATATTTCTCTCTTTATTCAGACAAGATGACTTTAGATATATAGCAAAGCAATGGTTTAAAACACTAACTGATGGACTGGGGTGCTGTGTATTTTTGTAATGTTTTTATTAGCTGTTTTGTCACTCATTCCAACAGCACCCATTCACATCCATTGATGAGCAAATAATGCACTGCTACATTTCTCCAAATCTGACGAAAAAACAAACTCACCTACATCTTGGCTGGCTTAAGGGTGAGATCGTTTCCAGCAAATTGTCAGTTTTTGGTTAAACTAACGTAATAGAACATTTAAGTTCATTTAACAGGCTAGATACTTTGTATGTTGCATATAACACAAACGCACCACAACAAACAAGTCTGTCTCAGCTTATCTCAGTCAAAAATCCCAACTAACAAAGGATCAGGTGTGTGTTGGTTAAGCATGATGGTTAAGGGTGGATTCAATCATTTGGCCCCATGGAAGGCGAAACAGCCATTAAGCCATTAAGTTCTACAATTACCTTTTACTGTGGAGTCGTATAAGTGTCTGGTTTACAGGCTGCATTAGTGTTTCCACCGGTGTGCAGTAATGTGCTGTTTTTGCATGCCACCGAGGAACTCGGACAAACGAACCTATTGTGCCTGTTGTGTCAAGACTTCTGCTATGATAATATATATACCTGCATGCCATTATCTCCATTAGGAGCATGCTGACCAGGACAAAAGCACAACGGGAATATTATTTCGGAGAACAATGTGGCCCAAACCTGGGTATTAACGACAATGGCGCGTTTGTGCTCTTAACGGCCAGCTCATTACTTCGCATTCAACAGAAACGTATGAGGATGAGATGATCGAATGCTTTTTAAATTGGAAAATCTGGGGAATGAGGAATCAAATCTCCAGGGCTCTGACGGAAAAGATGCAATTCCAGCCATTCCTGATGACCTGAAACGAGCTTCCCATCCAGAGAAAGGGCTGACTGGGGCCTTAAAGGCATTAGCTATTGACACGTATAATGACAGATCACGAACAATTTAAAGGGTGATCTAATCATCAGGATGTTTAAAGCTTGAGGAGAGTGGGATTATAATTCATTTAACATACAAAGTGCCCATTATGCTTATTAACTTTATCCAAAAATATACATATATCACATCATTTATGTTTAAAGAAAGAGCGATACATAATATTATACATGTCCATGCATACAATAATTATGAATTTGTATAATAATGGGAGTACTATTTATGTAATATTTAATACTATTATATGCAATATTGAGCAAATATATTACTACTTAAATATTACTAAATAAATATACAGTATACAGTATATATATATATAAATATATATAATAGATATTAATCAATATGAATATCTAATTTCAGTAACTATATATATAATTCATTATCTCCATCCATCTTTAATTTTTACATTTACATTTTTACCATTACATAATAACCAAGTATTAATATTACAAATGTTTATGTGTGTTTGTGTATATATACATAGGCACACACATATATAAATACTTTATGATATATAAATAAATACATGAGATATTAGTATTAAAAATGAATCAAACTACTATTTTATTATGCGGCTCACACTAACTCTTTTCCTAAACTTTCTTGCTGCAGCTGAAAAACTGTACGGATTACATCTGGGTTCCTGTATTGATGACTAAACCGCACTTAGAGAGCTTTCAGAGCACAGCTTCACTTCTCTTTGTGCTGAATCAGCAAACAGGAAAACTTTAGGAGGCTTTTGAGAGCGCTGCTTCCCTCTCATGCCTCGAGTGTCTGTGAACCTGGTGAACTTTGGGCGCGTGCCAGTACAGCCAAATTAACAGCCTAGCCCTACAATGCCAGGATGAATTAAGAGCACAGGCTCCACTGCATTTTACCCTACAATGTACAATTAGGGAACAAAACTCCTTTACAAGCCAACAAGCGCAAACAATAAGTGAAGTCGTCCATTTGGCAAGTGCTTTCTGTCTGGCACGTAATTGTCTAAGTACATAATAGACAGTGAGTCCTGGGGTTTCCTTAATGCTGTCAGACAGCATAAGTCCATTAACCTGCAGACAGCAACAACACCTGAAGCCTGAGGAAAACACCATCAGCACAAACACTACACACTAGGTTGTGAAGAGTTTTAGAGGAAAAATTGATATCTTCCAGTCCACTGAAGCTGTCTATCAAACAAACAAATAAATAAATTATATTTGTTAATTGAATAAAATACATTTACCCATGAAATGATCTATCTATCTATAATGTATCATATAGCTGTCTTTGAAATAAATAATATTATAACTAACTATGAAACAATAAATTAAACACCACGTATTTATGAAACAAATAAATTAAATAACTAACTATAACTATATATATGAAATAAATGATCAATTGTATAACCATGTGTTATGGAAGCAGACTCTACACATGAGGTAAGTGACAATAGAATGTTGTTTATTTGCACAGCTGAGAAGGAACACAGAAGATGAGAAGAAGGTGAGTATCTAACCCTAGCCTGGCAAATCTGTAACACTACCCCCTCCTCCAGGGCCCTCTCCAGAAGGCCAAATTCTACGACGTCGCAGTGGTCCTCCTCTTCCTCTGAGCGCAGGACGATCAGGATGGGTGGAATGGAATTCTTCCAACAGGGCGGGATCTAAGACATCCTCACGTGGAACCCATGATCGTTCTTCAGGTCCCTAACCCTACAAATCCACCAGCTATTACCAACATATTAGCCAACATACCACCGCAACATCGAAAATCCATAATCTCCTTGACCTTGTAGATTGATCCTTCATCCACAATTACAGGAGGAGGGGGCTCTTCAGCTGGGCCAGAATCGGAGGGAAGATAAACAGGGTCGTGGTAAAGTTTGAGGAGACCCACGTGAAATGTGGGGTTGATTTTATATTGAGGTGGAAGCTGGAGTCTGTAGGTGATGGGATTGATCTGTTCCAGAATTACAAAGTGGGCCAACAAACCTGGGAGTTCTTTACTAGGCAGGTGCAGGCGAATATCTCGTGTGGAGAGCCAAACCTTTTGGCCAGTTTGGTAATTAGGTGCCTCTGATCTTCGGCGATCTGCAGTCGTCTTTTGACTCCGCACGGCCCATTGCATCGTCCACCACTGAAACATCCAAGGGCTCTCCGGACCATGGGAACAAAGGGGCTGGACGCCGAGTACGCACTGGAAGGGAGTGAGTCCAGTGGAAGCTTGTCGTAGGGAGTTCTGATGGCCACACCTAGGAGGGTAAAAAGGGATCTCCAGACCCTTGAGATGAACTGCAGTCCCCTATCAGACACGATTTCCTCTGAGATTCCATAGAATTGGAACACCTGGTTGTACAGCAACTCAGTGGTTTCAATGGCTTTGGGTAAACCTTTGAGAGGTAAGAGACGACAAAATTTAGAGAAGCTATCAACTATCACCAGTATGCAGGTGTTTCCTTCGGAGGGAGGTAGATTGGTGATAAAATCCACTCCTAAGTGTGACCAGGGACGGTTCGTAATGGGGAGCGGGAACAGTTTGCCAGATGCTAACTGACGGGACTTTTAGAGATGGCAAATTCCCTGCATCCCCTCACGTACCTTCTCACATCCCTTGCCATCTCGGGCCACCAAAAGCAATCTTGCAACAGTGAGAGAGTTCTGAGAGAGTGCCGAATAAAGTGTGAGTGGTATGGATAAAGGGTGTGCTTTCTGACCGGGGTACGAATCTGTGGTGTTGGGGACAGCCAGGTAGATTGGCAGGAGCTGGTTTAGAGGCGACTGGAGGGGTGTCCCACTAAGTGGGGTTTATGAAAAGTTTGGTTGGAATGATGTTTTCTGTAGTTTCCGAATCGGCATCCTTGCAATGGATACAGGAAAGAGCATCCATTCTTGGAACCTGGATGATAGGAGATGGTAAAGTTGAACTGGGTAAAGAATAAAGCCGATTCGGCTTGGCGAGCATTTAATCCTTTAGCGTCTCTGAGGTACTAAAGATTCTTCTGATCAGTTAACACAGAAAACGGATGAGAATCCCCCTCCAGCCAGTGTCTACATTCCTCAAGAGCCAGCTTAATGGCCAAGAGTTCTCGGTTGCCAATGTATCAGTTGGTCTCCAACATGCTGAGCTTCCAGGAAAAGTAAGCACATGGAAGGGATCGAGCTGAACTCTCCTGCTGCTAAGATAACACCGCTCCGACACCGGTGGAAGAGGCATCGACTTCTACTACGAAAGGGAGGTTTGGTCAGGGTGCACTAGGAGCAGTGCGGTGGTGAAAAGCTGTTTCAATGTGGCAAAGGCCTTGGATGCTGCTGAGTTCCAAGACAGAGACTTCCCCTTAAAAGTGATGTGAGAGGACTGTCATACATGCTGTAGTTCTTAATAAATCAATGGTAGAAGTTTGAGAATGCCAGGAAGTGTTGCAGTTTCTTTACTGTGGTGGGAGTGGGCCATGTAGTGACGGCTTTCACATTCCCCTCGTTGATTCTGACACCTGACTTGTCGCTGATGTATCCAAAGAAGTGCATGAAAGGTGTGACAAAAGCAGTCTTCAATTCATCATTCTCAAGAAATCTAATCAAATTGTAGGCACAACAAAGGTCAAGTTTGGTAAATATGGTGGAGCCCCTTAGCATCTCGAGGGCTGCTGGGACGAGGGGAAGGGGATACCGGAATTTTATGGTGATTTTGTTGAGTGACGGGTAATCTATACGGGCCGCAAGCCTCTGTCCTTCTTGGCCACAAAGAAAAAACCTGAAGCAGCAGGGGAAGTAAAAGGGGGAAGCCTTGCTCGACAGCCTCTTCTATGTACTCCTCCATGGCTTTGCGTTCTGGAAGTGATAGGGGATAGATTCTTCCCCTAGGCACTGGCTCACCAGGAATCAGATCAATGGCGCAGTCCCATGGCCGATGTGGAAGTAGTTGAGCCGCTCTCTTGGGGCAGAACACTCACGCATTGCTTTTCGAGGGGACTTTCAATGGATGTGGAGTTTAGTTTAAGACTCATTGTAGGGGCCAGAGGGAGATTAGGGAAACATTTTGGATGAGAACCGGTTTATAACTGGTTGATCTGTATACTATTGAATAGTGAAAGTCAAGATTCCCTTGCAAAGTTCATGGCAAATTTACAAAAAGTTTAATAGAACTGTGTAGACAATATGGTTGAAAAATTATGATAGCTAAATCAACCATTTTGCCTTTAACGACTTATACGACAAACTAATGACTTGTGGGGTAATGTTTTAAGGCGTAAGTATATAGCAGATAACTAAATAATGCATTTTGAGCAACATGATACTAGCAACTGAAAAATCATCAGTTGCATGAATGTAACAAAGCCATCACAATATGTTCAAACGAACGGGGAAACTGCTTTTACGTTGTGCTCAAGTGACTAGATGACGTGCAGATTGAAGTAGTTTTGAAAATGTAATTTCTGATCTGAGAAATGCACCAAAAGCCAAACTATGAAATAAACAAATACCTTTTTTTCTAAAAATAGTTAGACATAAACTTGCAACTGCGAGTTATAAAGTACAATTTTGAGCGAAAAAAAAAGACTACTAAGTTCTCAGAATTTATAACTCACAATTCCTGTCTTTATTTCTCGCAATTTTGACTTTATAACTACCAATTGCAAAAAAAGCCAGAATTGCGAAATAAAAAGTCGCAATAACCTTTTTTCCTATTTCATTCAGTGGCGGAAACTTGAAAATTCAAGAAAATTGAAATATTTTTCTCAGCTTATAAACCAGTGTTTGCAAGTTGATGATCTTAAGCGTGACTCCAGAAACACCAAAGTGAGTTAGAAGTCTGTAGTGAGAATTAAACAGAGCAGAGGGCACAAATCCTGCCTCACCTCGCTTGTGTGTGTGTGTGTGTGATCTGTGCCAAACCACTACCCTCTTATTACAGTGATTTCACTTCTCCAGAGTGGCTCCACTGTGGCTCATCAACCCCATCTATCTAAATTAACAAAACTATTGAAACGTACATAAAAATCCACCAGTTTTTATTCTGTTTAAAACTTTTATTTTTAAACATTCAATCGGCAAAAATTCTTTGTCAAGACAAACTTCCATTCTATTTAAATTCTAATTCTTGATATTTAAGTGTTTAATTTGCTGCCTCAGAACATATTCAGAGCTCATCTCACTGGTTAGGTCATTAATCACTGTTAATCTACAAGTGTAAACAGCACTAACATAATAAATGACCAAATTTTAGTCTTCCTTCAACCTAAAAAAGCACAGATTCCTCTTTTGTGAAAGACAGCAAGTAAACAGTCTGGTCATGTGACTTGAACACACAAAAACACAAACACGGCCCCGCTCGTTTGTGGCGGCTGCAGGTATGACACGCAGATCTCGTTAAAGACAGAAAAACACACTGGCTGTTATTGTTGTCGTGGCTGGTAGTGTATAATTTGGAGGGTGGAGTCGGGATCGGGTTTCACTGCGACTCGCTCAGTGTTTTGTGATGGGTCTACAGAGAGAAAGGAGGCCTGGCCTTGAACGTATTGTTGAAGCAAAGTAATGCAGTGTAACACAAGGAGTGGTAAACCACAGCAAGCCAACACACACACACACACACACACACACAAACCCAGAGAGACTGCAGCGTGCAAGACACTTTCATGTATCTGTGTGGGAGCTTTGTGAAATGAAAAAAAAAAAAAGTCTGTTTTGGAAAGAATTGTGGTGTTTTGGAAAGTCTTTAGGGGCCCTGAAACTTCCTTCTGCTGTCGTTCTGGTTTCTAAATGACTATACATTAGAAAACATACAGATCAGGCCTGTTGACTCAAACTCCACAATCAGATTAATCCATTTAATTCCCCCCCCCCAAAATTAATTTTTTTTTTTTTCAAATTCCGTTTTAATCTTTTTTTTTTTTTATTATACATTTTTCTGGACTCCTTTTTAAATAGTTAAATTAAATGTTAGAAGTACACACCTGAATAATTGAAATCATGAAACTTATTCAATTTAACAATATACATACATTTTATTTTAGGTCCCTAAAAAAATGTGTTTTATTTTTTCCTCAAATTCCACTTTATATTTTCCAGATTCAGTTTTTTCCCCATTTCTGTGTTTCTGGATTCATTTTTGATGGTTTAATTACATTTAAATAAATCAAAAACATGTCTAATAAAAACATATCATAAAATATTTACAAGTATTTTCCCCCCAACAATAGGGCCCTTTTTTTTCTTGGTCATCAAATGTAGGCATAAGACATCCATTGAATTTATCTTTTAATCAAATGGAAAATAAATTAGATTTAATTAAATTCAATTCAATTTAACCCTTTCCATTTTTGGTAAACAAAGTGGTGCAAACACAGTCTTGTTTAAACTAAAACATGGAAGAAAAATATTATTATTATTAGTATTATTAATCGATTAGAATCAATCGAATAGAAGACTGTAACATATTATTGTCACAATTTCTTCAAATTAAACTAAACCTTTATTTTGACGGGTTGCCATGAAGACTTTTACATTTCTGCACTTTTGAGTAAGAATTATAGTTTTTTTTTTCCTCAAATGAAATGGTAACATGGAAGTAATAAATGTGAGTTGTGAGTTTAGTGACATTACAAATCCTTTAGTTTTCCTAAAAGACAACATGTCTGCAATATTCATTTGCACAGAACATGCAGGATTCATATTTTAACAATCCTTTTGTGTTTATACATGCACAGACACTGGTCCATACCACCATTTGAGTTAAGTGTAGAGACCTACCTTTGATTTATTTATCAAAATTTTGACAAATTCCATGACATTCTACATGATTCAGTAAATTCAATTTTTATGACTAGATTCTGACTGTTATTCATCCCTATCCATCAGGATATTAGATCTAAACAAAGCTTAATCATGCACTGGAGATCCTCCACTACACTCTAATCTAGGAGTTTCTGTGAACGTTGATATATACATGCTCCATACAGTTGCAGTGATAGAGTGGTTTTAGTCAGGTTTATGTTTCTGCACTGTACAGCAGACGTACTTAATGGACCCGCGGCTGCTTACAGCTCCACATACAGCCAGAGAAATATACTGGGGCTCATAAACTCAGTTACTTATTTCATTTCAAACTCACTGACCCATTAGTAACCCTTAAAAATATGTTCACCTCACCTCAATGGGACAATGAACAGAAGAGCCAGAGAAAGCCACGTGTTAATATGAACACACTGACTGCCAAAGATGTAGAATTAGAAGCATTACACTGCTGAAAGACTGGATTAAACCAACCTCAGGTTTGGCTACCTGGTTTCCCATTAAGTAATGCTTATTTTTATTTCTAAAGCATTTTTTAAAAGTGTGTTTGAGAAGTGCTGCCGTACAACATTATGAAAAAGAAAACAAAATAGAACTAGAGAATGACTAAATAAAAAAAAGGAAAAAAAAAGAAAATTGAAAATAAAAAAAAAAGTAAATAAAACAAATCTAAGAAAACCCCCTAAGTGAATAAAAATAAGAAAATGTAATAAAAAAAGAAAATGCAATGAGTGAATAAAAAAAAAATAAAAATAAAAAAATAATATATATATATATATATATATATACCTTAAATATAAAACATTGTAAGAAAATAATAAAATATAACAGAGAACAAAAATAAAAATAAGGGGAAAATTAAAAGAGAGAATGAAATATATAAACAGCAAGTGAAAAAAAAATGCAGTGCAGTGAGAGAATTAAAAATAAATAATTTCAAAATCAGAAAATAAAATACAATATGAAAACAAAAATAAGAAAAAATATATAATTTAAAAACAAGACAATAAAATGTCATAAAATAATACAACAGAAAAGAATATGAAAATAAATTGCATCAAGAAAATCAACAGAAAAATTACAGAAAAACATAACAGACAAAAATAAAATATAAGAACAATAGGAAAATAAGATGCAGTGAGAGATGAGTCTGACCTGTGTGGCCTAACCCGGGCAGCTAAGACCAATAAACCAATCTGGGCTTTTTTTATCTTAAATCTGGACGGCACACAACCCTGTTTTGCACAAGATGACACCAAACAGAACCAAAAGCTCTGTATAAAGTTGTCCTTCAAATACTTAGTTTTAAACCAAAGCTGACCTCTGAAAGCTGTCAGAAAGAGATTGCAAAACAATGAAAGGCGAGAAACAAATAAAGAAAGGTTGCAAGAGCGATATGATGGCATTGTCTCAGCATTGAAAAGGCTGTGGTGAACCCTTGCCAAGGTAATTACCGGAATAGAAAGGCACAGGCGTTTACTGTACTCTGCCAGGATGGTAACCTTTGATTCAGATTTAAAGACCCACAGTCTGGGCAAGGCAAGACGTGCTAGAGTCCCAAAGCCTCAGAAGGATGTGTAGCGGAGTGCCTAATGTCAGCACAGTTTCCCTTCTTTGTCCAGTCCGACCGAATGGATCCGCAGCCAAACACATGAATCAATGTGGAGTGGCGTAGATCGTGAATGGACACACGACGTGCCAAGACACAGAGTTCTGAGCACGGCGGGGAGCACACATGAACGTCCCACATGAGTTTGTTCAATCCAAGCTTTTTATTAACCCTTCCTGCCATTGTGTTGTACAGAGGGCACTTAAAAAGACCGGACCGACGGGGCAGCTTAGCATGAAACAGAATAAAATGCAATAAGAAAATAAACTAAGAAAGCAAAATGAAAATGAAGAAACTAATGAAGAAAATAAAAAGCATTAAGAGAATAAAATAACAAAAGAAAAGAAAACAGCATAACAAATGAAATTAAAAAAGGGAATGCAATGAGAGAATGGAATAATTAATTAAGAAAATACAATGCAAAAAAAACCCCCACAAATATATAAGTAAATTTAAAACATTTGAAAATAAAATGCATTCTGAGAATAATTTAAATAAGGAAATAATATTTAAACAAAAGTAACAAAAAAAGACAAAACAATAAAAAATGGGAAATTAAATGCAACAAGAGAATAGAACAATTTATTTAAAATATATATATATATATTTGTCTGCATGTAAGAAACCTAAAATGCAATAGAAATAAAGGAAGTGAAATACAATGAAACAATGAAATGCAACACAAAAATGAATGATAAAAAACACGGAAATTAAAATAACATGTTATAAGAGAATAAAATGTAACTTAAAAAGAAGTAGTCTAAAGACGACAAAAAAAAAAAAAAAAAAACTAGGCATTTTTAATTCAATTTAGGACAGTACACAACAAACCAGAATCATTCAGGTCAGAACCGAAAGCTCTAGTGTGAAATCGTCCTTGTGTCCTTACCAAGTCTACGGCTTTTTATTAACACTTCCTGGCATTGTGTTGTACGGCGGGCACTTAAGCACTTTGGGCTGAATGGGGACTGAATGAAGGATGGTTTGTTTGGACGTGACGTGTCAAATTACCTCCGGGCGTCTCAGCCATGGTCTTACCTGAGCGTCACGGTCTGGAGGCGGGCTGGACCGCACCCTCACCCCAGAGACAACAACCCCTGCCCTGTAGTTAGACGGCAAATTAAACCACACCCGTCTGCGGAAACATTTAGGACGTCTTACGGCCTTTTATATCAAACCAGCTGGTCTGAAGACTCCACTTTGCCGTCTAGATCATCCCGTCTTAGTTTATTTAACAATAATGACCAACAGAATGCACACTAGGCCTCTATGTTATATAACTGACATTTCGGACACAATGGGTGGCGGTTTTGTTTATTTATTTTTTTTCTCAGCCAATGAAAATAGTTCCAAAAACAGAAACAGGAATTCTGGGATTGTTTGTAGTGAACACAGACGAGCACAGTGATTCAAACAGTGAACTGTTCTTCTGGAATGCAACTTGTCCAATTAAATTAAAGACAGAACAACAGACAAAATGAATTAATGACTGAACATATGATAGACAGACAGGCAAATAGACAGATAGAATGAATGAACAAAAACAAATGATAGACAGACAGGCAGACAGATATGAGAATATGAGAGAAATGAGAAAGAGAAGCAACATTCTGAACAGACGCACTAGATATGAGCTCCTGTTAATTCACATAACAAGTCCTCCTGTTAATCGAGGCAAAAGCTCATAGAAACTTGTGTTTAACACACAAAGAGACAAATATAGCCTACATCAACACATTACAGTACTCTACAGCACTAAGATGATTCATATAATATATACATATATATATATATATATATATTAGGCCTATATATTATTTTTAGTATTAACCATTACAAGAATTATATAAATCTCGACTGTCAATAACGGTCACATTCAGTGGTTGCCATGGAGATGAACAAAGACTGTTACATGAACATCCTGAATCTCTTTATGCTGAGATGACATCTCAAGAAAAGAGGACAAACTTGATCTTCTATACAGAGTGGAACCTCATATGGAAATAGTCAATAGGCATGGAAAAGACATAGTCCACCGTTAGGTCTTTATGCACTCAATGGTAGAATCAAATGAGATTCCTATGGACGATTTACCCACAGCTCCGATCTCGGCAACAGTGTTGAAGATTCAAATATCAAATATAAACCCCTCCCATTTCAGTGCACTTACCGTCAAAGCCCAGTCTCCCCTGTCTGACCACAGCCAGATCAATCTTTTCATTAAAGGTGAAAACTCCATATAGATGGACTCGTAATGCTGCTGAAACATATATTAAACTACTTAAAGGTGCCATAGAATGCATTGAGAGAATA
Source organism: Enteromius anoplus (assembly GCA_032359395.1). NCBI lineage: Eukaryota > Metazoa > Chordata > Actinopteri > Cypriniformes > Cyprinidae > Enteromius > Enteromius anoplus. Next base: position 211,176 of record JAUMHG010000032.1, read on the forward strand.
TTTTAAATCGTTCTCTGATATGTACATAGAAGGTATGTAGCTTAGGT